>LOJH01004429.1:24867-36367 GCA_001685095.1 Ellobius talpinus | reverse complement strand
GCCCCAGATCCCAGCCCAAGACCCGGTGAGCGAGGCGCCGGCGCTGCCCCTGGCCTGCCTGCACCCCACCCTACCCCCATCCCGCTAGCTGCCTGGGCTCCTGCGGCCGCCCCCAGCCGGCCTCCCTCATTGTCCTCGCTCGCCCCGGCCTTGTGTCTGGCGGAGGCGCTCGGCCCCCGGCCCCCAGCCCCCGGCCCCACATCCACATCTCCCACTGCATGCACCCCTCCCCAGGGCTCCACACCCACCTGTCCTCTGCTGCCTCCCCCGTCCCGGGGTGCCACGTGTTCAGCCTCCCAGCCCCGCCCAGACGCACCCCTCAGACTGGTGGTTAGCCCGACCCAGAGCCCCTGCCCTGGAGGGAGAGGTGGGAATACTTGCACGTGGGTCTGGGTGTATGGTGTATGGCTAAGCTTGTCTGGGAGCCGCGGTTTGTTTATGTATGTGGCTTGTATGTTACTGTCACCCCAAGTGTATCTGGCTCTATATGTGGGTCTCTTGTGTCCCTTAGAGTGTGGGTGCCTACTGCTGATACTAAAGGTGTCCTTAACTCTGTTTGAGATATCCTGCTCTCAGGAGCGGTGCCAGAACTGTTTGTTGACCTTTGGAAACTACAACAGAGTTCTGACCCAAGCAAGACAAGACACCCCACCACCACCACCACCTCCACCCCCATCCACCTCTGCCATCCTAAGAATTTTGCTCCTCCAGGGCCAAGCATAGTCCATTTCAGGAATCAGAACTAGCTTTGCTGCTCAGGCTCCAGAACCAGCCTAAGATTTAGGTGAGGGCGATCTATGGCTAGCCCTGCATGGTACCTTCACCCTCCTTCACCCTTGTTCCAGTGGGAAGGATCCTTTTAAACATCCTCTCCATCTGGGGTCCCCTGGATGCTGAAGGCCCTTCTCAGCCTGGTCCTGGTTGGTCAGGCCTGCTTGCCGTTGGCACCTGAATGCCTCAACATGCCATGGGTCTGAATAATTTCCCCATCAGGACCCTTGGGAGGACTAAATGAAGCCATAGTGTGAAATAGGAACATTCCTACGTGATAGGCACTCGGGAAGCGATCCATTCCCTAAGCGTAGTATCCTGGGATGAGGAGTCTATCTCTGGTCTCTGGGGCGCAGGTGGAACCGCAGTGCTGAGATGCAATCCCGGGTAATCCAGCCCACCTGTGTATGCTGCTGTGAGTACACGTGTGTAGAGGTGTACAGTGAGGGTTGACGTGTATGTCTGGGTGACTTAGTGCTGGGGTGTGTCTAGGATGGCAGAAAATGAGTTGCCAGTGGCTGTCGGTGTGTTCGCAGGTAGAATACAAACAAGTCCATGAGTTTCGAGGTGTTTACGGAAGGTAAGTGAGGATAGGGGTCTGTGAATGAGCCGCCAAGTAGGAAGCAGGTGGGTAGCATTGCCTGTCCTGCCCTGACCTGTGGGATCTGTTTCTCTCCCCCCTGTTCAGGCTGGCAGCCAGATGCTTGGGCCCACTGGGCAGGCCATTGGCCACCTGCGGGATGAGCAGACTGCTGGGGGGGACGCTGGAGCGGGTCTGCAAGGCTGTGCTCCTTCTCTGCCTGCTGCATTTCCTTGTGGCTGTCATCCTCTACTTTGACGTCTACGCCCAGCACCTGGCCTTTTTCAGCCGCTTCAGTACCCGAAGCCCAGCCCATGCCCTCTACCCTGCAGCCAGCAGCAGCACCAACTGCTCTCGGCCCAATGCCACTGCCGCTAGCTCTGGGCTTCCTGAAGTGCCCAGTGCCCGACCTGGCCCCACAGCTCCAGTCATTCCACCCTGTCCTGACGTGCCACCTGGTCTTGGTGAGCCTGTAGAGTAGGGCCTACCTGTTGTAGGGGTGGGAAGAGGACCCTACCAATGTGCCTAGGTAGCTGGAGCGCTGAACAATGGGGGCACTGAGGCTCCAGATCTGTTGATGGAGGGCTATTCCAGGGGCTCTGTTGCCCACTCCCAGGTGGCTAGTGTCCCTGGATTCTGGCAAAGGCCCTGACTCTTGACACTGTCCTGCCTGCAGTGGGCCGAGTGGTCATCGAGTTCACCTCACCCATGCCTCTGGAGCGGGTGCAGAGGGAGAACCCAGGCGTGCTCCTGGGAGGCCGCTATACACCACCTGACTGCACCCCAGCCCAAACGGTGGCAGTCATCATCCCCTTTAGACACCGGGAGCACCACCTACGCTATTGGCTCCACTATCTGCACCCCATGTTGAGGCGGCAGCAGCTCCGCTACGGTATCTATGTCATCAACCAGGTGCGTACACTGTGGTCCTTGGCTGAGCACTAGCCATCAAGAAACTTATGCGTCTGTGGATGTGCCTGCTCAGGCATACGGGGGGCCATGTGCCTGTTGGTGCACACACGAGGCTGGAGAAGTCTGGGTCCTTGCCTGTTGATGGTTGTGTGAGTCTACATGGATTTGGGAGTACATGTCTGTCAGTAAATGCAGGAAGTTCGTGTGTGTGGAAGGGAATGTGAGCATATAAATGCTGGCATGTGCTCTTGTGGTGTGTACATAGCTTGTTCGGACATCTCTTTGGGATGTCACTGTAAAGTAGAAAGAAAAAGAGATGTTAAAACCAAGGTGGCAGAGGCCTCTTGTGCACCAACTAGGAGGCAATGCCAAGAGCCTTGAAGAGAGGGAGAGTTGGGACCCTGAAAAACACATGAAGTCCGAAACCTTAAGTATAGCATCTAGGCTCTGGCTAGAAGTGGCACTGAGTCTCAGAGAGGACCTGATAAGGAGGAAGGTATATGGTTAGAATTGAAGTGAGGCCGGTGGGAACACAGAGAAGCCTGGTTCAGCCATGCAGTTGTCAGAGATGAACAGGTACTAGCAGGAGAAGGTGAAGCTTCTAGGAAGAGGGGCCTGAAAACCCAGGGCTTAGCAAGAGGACTCATCTCTTGTGTTTAGGAACTAGTGGATGAGGGTTGGAATCTAACATACAGGCTGGGTAGCAAAGGTTAGCTAGAGGGCTAGTTTGGGGGGGCTCATCAAGAACTTGAGAGGTATGTTTGGCAGTGACCTCTAGCCTGAACTGGTGGGGCAACGTTTGAAGTGGAGGTAACCAGTGTGTGTTGCTGTGATTACATGTGAAGAATGGAGGGAGGAGAGGCCTAGAAGCAGTGTGACCAATTAGGAAGTGATTACAGTCGCCAGAAAAGATGGTGGAAGTGCTTATGGGTGGGGCAGTCTATGGGGTGAAAGGGAGAAGTCACTGTAAAACAGAGAGAAAGAGATGTCAAAACAAAGCAAGGGATTTAGTCTTTGCTGTGTTCATAGCCACACCTGTGAATGGGATGGGAGAACATCCCATGGGAGCTAGGCCATATCTGGAGGTGAGTGACTGGGGATGCTGCCTTGCCTGGAGTGTTGAGAGCCTGCCGGGAGGAAGAGGAGGGACATTCTGCAGACAGACTGTGTGTCTGTACCTAGGAGGGGGGTCTGTAAGGGAGATTGGATATGGAAACACTAGAAGGTAGACTTTGTTTTGTTTTTCAAGACAGTGTTTCACTTCTGTATCCCTGGCTGTCCTCTAACTCAACTCATGTAAACCAGGCTCTGCCTCCTGAATCCTGGGATTAAAGGCATGAGCCACCACTGCCCAGCCCTTTTCTTTGCTTTTGTTTTTCAACACAGGGTTTCTCTGTGTAACAGTCCTGGCTGTCCTGGAACTCACTTTGTAGACCAGGCTGGCCTCGAACTCACCAAGATCTGCCTGTCTCTGCCTCCTGAGTGCTGGGATTAAAGGCATGTGCCTGACTCGTTTTATTTAATTGCAGAATATTTATGTGTATATAATCAAGCCATGGCACCTATGTGGAGGTCAGAGGACAACTTTGTGGGTTAGTTCTTGCCTCTCCGCTCCCCCCACACACATAGATTTGGGGCTTAAGGTTTTGTAGATCAAATTCAGTTGTCAGGTGTATGCAGCAAATGCCTTACTAACTGAACTACCACTATCCCACAATGTAGAGATGGTTTAGTTTTAGTGTGTATGTGTGTGTGCGTGTGTGTGTGTGCATATGTAGCCATAGAACACTTTTGGAGGTCAGAGGATAACTTTGTGAAGGTACTGGGGATCAAACCCAGGTACCCAGACTTACTCAGGAATTACTGTACCTGCTGAGCCATCTCACCAGCTAGAAGGTTCTTAAAACCCACCTCTGCCATGCCTACAGAGCATGGAATGTTGAGGGGTGGGCAGGGCATCATCAAGGGTTAGATGGGGAAAGGAAGGCAGCTACGGAGGCCCAGAAGGTGGACCAGAGAATGTCAGGAGACCCTGGAGAGTGGATGTCCTGGAAGCCCAGCAGTCAGTGTCAGGAAGGAAGCATGACAGCTGTGTGATAGTGCAGGGGAGGGAGAGGGATGTGGACCAAGTGCGTCCGTCCAGTGGATTTAGCAACAAGGTGGGCCCAGTGAGAGCCATTTCAGGGGCATGGAGGGGGCGGAAGCAGATTGCAGTGGGCTGAAGGAGGAATCAGATTTGACAAAATAACTAATTGGAAACAACGCTTAAAAACATCTCTGCTGAGAAGAGAAGGCAAAAGGTAGGGTGATGGCGGGCAGGAGATGTTTTCCTCCCTCGAGAGAGAACTGAGCGTGTTTATAAGCCGTGTGGGGAAGACCGAGGACTCCTAGCTGGTGAGAGAGGCTGGAAGAACACTGATAAGCTAGGAGAAAAGCATCCTACTAGAGCTGGGAGAGATGTGGAAAGGACAGCAAGGCAGTGAGCAGGTGGCCTGGTCTTCAAGGAACAGCTCCTGCCTAGCAGGTTTGTCCAGGGCCGGGAGAGGCCACTGTTCTCCTTTCCCTACTGAGGCACCCACTCACAGATGCCAGCTCCAGAGGCTTCTGTCCTAAACATGGGTTGTAGCAGAGGCCAAGGGGCCAGTTCTTGTCAAATCCACCCCTCTCTGTCCAGAGTCGCCTGGTCCTGTATGGCCAGGGACCCAGCAGTCCTATATCTTTGGGTTGTGTCGTCCGTCCCCCCCNCCACAGAGGTGTGACTGCCTGTAGTGCGTTGCTTGTCTTTTTCTGTTGGGAACACAAGATCATCCAGCACGGCCCCGTGTTGTCTCAGAGGCTGCCAGGGAGTTGGAAGTGAATTGAAATGGGCCAGCGCTGGTCATTTAGGGCGTCACATTATGTCTCATGTGACAGTAAGCTCAGTAGGGAGGTAGACCGGAGCTTCTCATGTGTAGACTCTCCTCTGGCACAAAGGAGAAAGTCATGGGGCGTGTTTGAATGAATGGATGAGATAAATACTCCGCAGAGTGGTTCAGTAGACACCGTTATAAACGAAGCCCAGAGAGGAGGGGGATTGTACTGGGGCCTGGAGGTCTGAGCAGAAGTCAGCCTTTTCAGGCATGAATTTGACCACTAAAGCAAGGCATTCTAGATAGGGGGAAGTGCTAACCAACCCCAGTGCTCGTAACAGAAAAGTCTACCATGTTCTGTGGTGCCTAAGGACTATCATATGGTTGGGCCACAGAATCTGACAATTCCAAATTGGAGCCAAACTGTAAAAGGTCTCTGAATGGGGGATCAGCCTGAGAGTTGAGGGAGTCGTGAGGGTGGGGGACAATTATGTGGGTCCCTCGGATCATGCTGGAAACCGAATGGCAGGTACCTGCTGGTCACAGACCCAGAGCTGATCTGTGTCCATCCACCCACCTACCCACCAGCATGGTGAGGAGACCTTCAACCGGGCCAAGCTGCTCAACGTAGGCTTCCTAGAGGCACTGAAGGAGGATGCTACCTATGATTGCTTCATCTTCAGTGATGTGGACCTGGTCCCTATGGATGACCGCAATCTGTACCGTTGTGGTGACCAGCCCCGCCACTTTGCCATTGCCATGGACAAGTTTGGCTTCCGGTGAGACTTACTTAGCAAGACTCAGACCTACCCACCCCCACTTGCACCCAGACCCGTAGTTCCAGCTTCATGTCCTCCTAGCCTCTGGCCCCGGTTCAGATCCTTCTATGTAATGTAGCTCTTCCCTGGGTCCTAGTTATGCATTCTCCCCACTCACCATCTGTGATTCTGCATCTTGACTCCCCTGTGACCCTAACATCTGCTCTCCCATGTCATAGGCTGCCCTATGCTAGCTACTTTGGAGGTGTGTCGGGCCTGAGTAAGGCCCAGTTTCTGAGGATCAACGGCTTTCCCAACGAGTATTGGGGCTGGGGTGGTGAGGATGACGACATCTTCAACCGGTAAGTAGGAACGGGACAGAGGAGACCAACCGGGTCAGGGAGTGAGGAGTCACAGGCTGGGCGGGGCTCCTTACCTTTCCTGGTGCCTGTTCAGTCTGCCTGTTGCCCCTCCTAGGATCTCCCTGACTGGGATGAAGATCTCACGCCCAGATGTCCGGATAGGCCGCTACCGCATGATCAAGCACGACCGGGACAAACATAACGAGCCCAACCCTCAGAGGTGACCCCAGCACCCCTGACCCCGGGGCCCCTGATCCCTTGATCCCTAGAGGTAACTTCCCAGTATCCCAAATGCCTTTGATCTCTAACCCCATAGAGGAAGCTCTGAGCATCCTTGGCCCATGAGAAGTGCCTGCCTGATAGAGGCAACTGATCCCTAGAGATGACCCTAATGCTCCTGACCCTTGACCTCTAAAGGTGACTCCTAGCCTTCCTGGGTTGGATCCTGAAGGTGACTAGAATTTAAATCCCAGCTTGGGTTGTCATTGCATAGACTGCATTTCCATTAGTGCCCTCAAATAGCTCACTTATGTACCTTGAATGACCCTGCTTATACTGGCCCTGTCAGAGCAGATAAGATGACAGATGGTGGGTGCTGGCCATAGACCCTAGGAACCCAGCAAAGGTACGTAAGTCGAGCAGAGGGAGGGAGAGTTGAGATAGTGTCAACCACTCACAGCAGCCAACTCCTGCTGGGGTTGAAATACCCACATTAGATGTTCGTGACTGACAAGGAAAGGTCTGACAGGCATGTGAAGTATAGGCCAAGACTCCTTGAGCTTCCAGACAATCTCTGAGTGCTGCCAAGCCTTCTAGAGTCACATCTGGCCCCTGTCCTACTCTCCCTTACAAGGGTCACGCTAGGCAAGGAAAATAGTTACCCCACAGGTCACGGAAGCCAGGGAAAGGTGTGAGGTAGTGGGACTCTAAGTGGGGCTTGAAAAGGTCCTCACTCACTGAAATCTGCTTCACATTCCCTTGGGCGTATATTCACCCGTGCTGTTTGCCTGACTTGTGGAGAAGGCCGGAGTGGGTGTAGGGGCTTGTCTTTGTAAGAGTTGAGTGTGAGCATGTGTGGCATATACCAAAACCTTAAAGCCATTTGGTTGTTACACATCTGAAGGCGGCAGCCACAGAAGGGCATCAGTGCTGTGTAGCTGGATACCCAGAGAGGTTTAACTTTTTTCCCAGCAGGATCTGAGAGTCCTGGAAAGTTCCTGAACAGGGAGAGACACCATTGAATTTATTTGGAAGGCTTATTTTTTGAGTTCAAGGAAGGTGAAGGAATGGTCTAGCTGTTGGGTAGACCTAGGGAGAATTGATCAGACCTGAATTCATGAAAGGAATTCATAAAACTAGAGGGGACATGGCAGGGGAAGGACCATTAGGACTTCTGTATCCCCCGACTTTTTTGCTCTAAACTCAAAACTATAGGAATGGAGAGATGGATTATGGACTGACTTGGGGCTGGAATTTGGCAGAAGCATGAGACACCCCGCCCCCCGCCAAGGAGTCCAGGGAGCCAATAGAAAAGCGTGTGGTTCAGATGAAACCACGGTCAGCAGAGAAGGGATGACAGGCAGATAAATGCCGGGAGCTTTGGTCTCATTGCAGAATTAGCTGGTCATCAATTAGTGATGCCTGCTTGGGTATGGCTGTGGCCAGACAACATGAAATTTCTGCACTAAGGAAGTCTGAATGGTGGCTCTGAAACTCAAGAGTGCTCCAGGATTCCTTCCCCACCCTACATGCTCAGTTCATCAGCAGAGCGTGTCAGTGCCACCCCCAAAGCACTTGAGTTCGTCTGCTTTACTCCTTCTCCATGTTTACCGTAGTCTGGTCACTGTGATCTTTCCCTGACGACTGCAAAGGTTTTCCTGCCTCTTTGCCTTCCCATAGTCCATCCCACCTTTCTCCCAAAACTGGGTTAAGAATCCCTTGGTGTCTTCTTGCCACAGGATATGAAGTGCTTATTATGACTTATAGAGTCCTGCCCATACACGCTCTAACCGACAAGCTAGGCCTAATCCGTTTTCTCTTTGTTGTGTGCTCTGGCCTCTGCGTAAAATGCTCTTCCCCCTCCCCTGCTTTCAGCTTTAGTGTCACATACTTCTCCCAAGAGAGTCACCTTGTACCCTTAGCTCTCTGGTGTTTCCTTTGCCCAGTGTCGCCTTCCTTAGTGAAGCAAACCTGCTGTGAGAGGAAGGCCCTTGCATGTCCCGTCCATGCCTGTGTCCCTGGTGCTCAAGAGTGCAGTCTGGCGTAGAGGAGCAGGTAGAGGAGCAGGTGTGGAAGGAGCGACTGGTGGAATATGGAAGAGAGACAGAGCAGACGGCAGGGGTTAGGAGAGTAAAGATGACCTGTCACACATGGGATATATACTGCAGCAGAGGTGCATGGGGATGCCTCAGATATTGCAGTCAAGCCAGCAAGATAACTCAGCGAGGGAAGGTGCTTCCTGGGCAATCTGGAGTCCCCAGAACCATGTCAAGGGGGAAGGAAAGGCCCAAGTTCCCTCCACACACATGCCCCCATAATAATAAACATATACATGGTCCAGGTGTGAATGGAGACCTGTGAGAATATTGTAGTTCTGCTTTCTGACATGGTCCAGGTCTGAATGGAGACCTGTGAGAATGTTGTAGTTCCGCTTTCCGACATGGTCCAGGTCTGAATGGAGACCTGTGAGAATGTTGTAGTTCTGCTTTCCGACCAAAGGGAGTGAGGTCTGCATTGGAGAGCAGATGGCAGAGCAGTGGCCGTCTGTCAAGTTGTCCCTCAAGGGAGAGAAGGGCCTGTGCCGTGGCCCCAGAGATTCAAGATTGAGCAGAGACTGTTAGCCTTGATCTGAACTCATCTCCCTTTCTAGGTTTAGTAAGATTCAGAACACAAAGATGAGCATGAAGTGGGATGGCATTGGATCAGTGCGGTACCGCGTCTTGGAAGTGTCTCGGCAACCACTCTTCACCAACATCACAGTGGACATTGGACGACCCATGTCATGGCTCAATCAAGGCTGACTCTAAAGGACAAAGGCCCTCCATGCCCTTCTGATGTGGAGGGTCACCTGCCAGAGGACTGACCTACAGCCTGGCTGACAGCAGCTCTGAGGGTGTCCAAGACTGAGACTGAGAGCTGTTTTCTGAGGGTCTTAATAGACAGCCAGCTGCACCTCGAAGTTTCAGAACCCACTTTGAGGGGCTTCTGGACAAGCCCCTCTTCTGGCCCTCTCTGAGGTCAATCCTTCCTGCCCTACTCGCCCCACACCCCCAACCTCCTCACTGTTAGGGTTGGGCCAGCCCCTGCACTGCCTCGCGGAGTGGCCTGGGCTAGGTCACTCCATCTCTCCGTGCCTCAGTTTCCCACTCCCTTGAGTCCCCTAGGGCCTAGAAAGGTGGGAGGTTTGACTAGGGGGCAGCGTCTCTTCCTAGGGGAATTCTCAGATCTGGAGATCCCTCATGCTTCCAGGGGAGGGGAAACCCTTTTCATTCAACATTGTAGGGGGCAAGCTTTGGTAAGCCACCTACTGAGGAGTTCCCCCAGGAGGGGACCAGAAGGGGTGCTGTGTTTCCTGGGATCATAGGATTGGCCTTTGCATGGGGGACAGGTGGGGCTTGGATCAGTCAATGGTTCTGGCCTCCCTCAGTGAGGCAGAAGCCCCAGGGCCTGCTCATGTTTATATGTTGCACAGAAACTTGTGTGGGTGCTTTAGTAAAAAACGTTAATGGAGAAGCTCCATGTCTGTTTGCGAATGGGATCTGGTTCCCGGAAGCCAGTTTGTGTTGGGGGAGGTGACCTGTCCAGGGCCATCTTGGGACTTAATAAACGTCCAAGCCCCTATACCGCCGCTATTCTAGGGAGAAAGTTTATCTTGATGCTGTAGGAGTAAGGAAATAACGAACCCAGCGGGACCTAATTTCTTAGTTCTCCTTCCTCCGAGGTAGAAAGATGTTCAGGGGTAAGCTCAAGCGCTAGCTGATTAGCATGTGGCTCTGCTACCGTGGGTAGGGCGAGGCCTCTCTCGAGGGCGGTCCTGGGGCTCGGTGGTTTCCCAGGTGACCGCCTCTTGGGAGGGAAGGGGCTAAGGCCCGGCTGCCACAGCCTGGTTTTCCCCAGAGGTGGTCAGGATCCCGGACCCAGGAGGGTCGGGCGCCGAGTAGGCCAAGGAATTCCAGTGCCGGGGACTTAGGCAGAACAAGACTGGGCCTCTATGTCGGTGGGAGGGGCTCTGTGGGCGTGGCTCTGGCCCGGAGCAACCAGCGGTCTCCCAGGAAATCTAGCACTCTTGACCTGCGGTCGGTCCGTCTCATAGGTCTGACCAGGGGGCCGCGACGTACTCAGGCCATGTCCCGGGACTCCCCAGCCCTGTGGGAGCTGGTGGAAGAGCATGTTCCACTCCCGGAGCGGCCTGAAGTGAAGAGGATTCTGGGGGAGGCAGCGGTGGACCTGAGCCTGGAGTTGCGAGAGGAGGTGGGAGTCCGGTGGGTGGGGGTGGGTCACATTCCAGGCCTGTCCTACAGTTCACGTGATTTCCTGCTTCCACCAGGTCCCTAGCCCTATTTGGTGACCCCCTAACACCTTGTTTTCACTGGCTGCCCTTTCTCTCCCGTTTGACTTCCCCATCCCTGACAATCCCCCCCAACACGCACCCATCCCCTCTGCCCCAGTGGCAAGGTGCCCCAGCTCTCCTTGCAGGTGGCGATGCTAAAGGCACTGCTCCAAGAGTCTCGGTCTTCTCAAGCCTCGGGATCCCACCCCATGTCTGACTCTCCCTCCCTTCTTGCACCACCACCCCTCCTGAGGGATATCATGCGCCAAGAACTCCGACAGTTGCTCCAAGGCCTCTGCCTTAAGGCTGTCTGTGAGGGCAGGTGGGAGTCTCTGGCCGGCTGCCTTGCAAGGACATCAGATGGGCTGCCCCTGGCAAAGAGCCAGTGTGGCCTTTTCCTATGGTTTCCTGAAAGGAGGTCCCTTCATGCACACGTTTTCAGGGACCAGACTCAGGTGTGGACCCAGTATAGTCCCAGGGTCCTTCGCTTTGCCTTGGAGGAGCCCAGGTGTGACTCAACACAACAGGGACTATCCCGGATGAGAGCCTGCGAGCCCAGGTAAAGTGATGGTAAAGAGGGAGGCTCTGCCCCTACCAGGCAGAAGGTCCAGCCAATTGGTCCATCTGATCTGTGGAAGAGTTCTCATTCTGGGACTGGACACTTCTTTTCCCCCCAAGACAGGGTTTCTCTGTAGCTTTGGAGCCTGTCCTGGAACTAG
>LOJH01004429.1:4332-14733 GCA_001685095.1 Ellobius talpinus | reverse complement strand
CTCCTGCCAGTACCTCTGCCATGAAGCTAGACTCTCAAAAAGCTAAGGAATGAGTGAAGCCAGCTGCCAAAGCTGTAGCTTTAATCCTAGGCATATTGTTTAGCAGATTAAAGACTCATGTGGTTAGAAAAAGGTAAACAGTAAAGACAGATACAGATGAAAAAAAAACACCTCTAAATGGTTTACAGTGTGTTCAAAATTATACATAGGCTTGGGAAAGAAAAGAAAAAGATAGAGAAAGTTCTTAAAAGATATAGAGTAGTCGGGTGTGGTGGCACACTTTTAATCCCAGAACTCAGGAGGCAGAGGCAGGTGGATCTCTGTGAGTTCAAGGCCAGCCTGGTTTACAGAGTAAGTTCCAGGGCAGCCAAAGATACACAGAGAAACCCTGTCTCAAAAAACCAAAAATTAAAAAAATAAAAATAAAAGAAACAGTTTTAAAAAGCCACATAAAGATGGAAAATATATAGTCAATGTATATGTGTACATATGTACATATATAAATATTATGTTGTCTTTAAATTGTTTGACTGCTGAGGAAGGAGCAACAGTTGCTATAAGACATTTGATTATAAATGCTGCTGGATTAAACCAACCTGTCTATTTTAAAAATATCTTGACTCAAAATTTAAGTCAAAAGATATGTTACTTTGGGAGAGAGGTTCTGCTTTTATTTCCACAGGAAATGAGAGGTTTTGGATTCATTCTGGGTTAAGAAAAATCAGGTTTGGTTGAGGAAGATCCTTTGAAAAATCTCTAATAGGAGCAGATGACGCAGATGACCAAATGTCTCAGAGCTCTGCTGCAGTTTCCTCTGAGTTCTACAGCCAGAGCAGCCTCAACACTGCTGGCTGAGATGATCCAGCCTCACAGAACACTCCAGACAGGACTTGACTGTAATCCTAAATTTTCTTTGGATCCTCAGCAGGAGGTTGCCAAAAAACTATATAGCACACACAAAAAACTATACCCATGTTCCCAAAAAATGGATTATGGATGTTTGTCTTTGTTTAGTATGTTGGTTACAATGGATAATGTTGCTATGGATAATGGTCAGGAAAAAAGCTAAACAAAGGAGATGAGATTCAGAGTTCTTGTTTTGAAAAGAAAAAAAGGGGAAATGCTGGGGGATAATGCTCTCATACACTGTAAAGTTTTGTCACTCATATTAGTTTAATAAAATGCTGATTGGCCAGAAGCAAGACAGGAAGTATAGATAGGGTGAACAGACTAGGAGAATTCTGGAAAGAGGAAAGGCAGAGAGTCAGTCACCAGCAAGATGCAGAGGAAGCAAGATGAGAATGTCTCACTGAGAAAAGGTACCAAGTCACATGGNGTGAACAGACTAGGAGAATTCTGGAAAGAGGAAAGGCAGAGAGTCAGTCACCAGCAAGATGCAGAGGAAGCAAGATGAGAATGTCTCACTGAGAAAAGGTACCAAGTCACATGGCTAAACATAGACAAGAATTATGGGTAAATTTAAGTTGTAAGAGCTAGTTAGTAATAAGCCTGAGCAATAGGTCAAATAGTTTATAATTAATATAAGCCTCTGTGTGTTTCTTTGGAACTGAACAGCTGCAGGACCAGGCAGGCCAGAAATTTCTGTCTATGTTTAGCTACACTGGATTTGGTTTTTCTCAAACATGTTAGCCTGTCCCCCACCCCAGGGCCTTTGTAAATGTTACTGTCTCTGAATGAAGTGGCTTCTCTCCCCCACCATGCCCACCAGAGATCTGTGTACATGAGGCCATGTGCCACCTTGACACCTTTTACACATGTGAACAAGATGCCATGTTTCACACTATATCCCTGCTTAGGATATAGCTGGGCTTGTCCATGTAACCCCCACTTCCTCTAGTCTTTATTCAGATGGCCACTTCTCAGATGGATCTTCTTGATTATATAGCTTAAAATGCAGCTTTCACCCCAGTCCAGTATGCCTTACCCCACTCTTGTGTTCCTCAATAGCATACACATCCTTCTCTCATTCTATTTTGCTATCAATAGTTTGTTTGCTTTCTATAAGACAAGGTCTCGTGTCACTCAGGCTGGTCTTGAACTAACTGCCTAGTTGAGGATGACCTTGAACTTATGATCCTACTGCTTCCTCCTCTTGAATGCTGGCATTACAGGTGTATGACACCTTGCCAGGTTTTATGTGGTGCTGAGGGTCAAGCCAAAGCCTCCATGCATGCAAGGAAAGCACTCTACCAACTGAGCATTTTAATGGCTTTTGTCCTCTGTCCTCTATGAAGATGGAAGCTTTTGTTCACTTTGTTCACGGCCGTACATCTCCAGTGCCTGGCACTGAGAGATACTCTACTGTTTGATCTTGAGTAAATGAACACTGGCAAATGGGCTGGGAGGCAAAAAGGAAGGAGCCCAGATGAACAATCCAGGCTAGAGGTAAGAAGGAAGCAACAAAGACATCTTGAGTCTCCACTTCCTCATCACAACATAGGTCAAACATAGACTCCCTTCTTCTCCTGCTGCTGGAGACTCAGTGCAGCTCTCACTGGAGGCTGTCTCCCCCGGGAGCTCCAGCATCCTCAGCTATGCCCATATCAGCTCTCAACCTCATGTAGATACTTTGAATGTCTTGGGATAGGATATGATTCCTGATCTTCATAGAACAATGCTGTCAGAGCTGGAACTTGGTGTTTGCTTGGCCAGCCTTCCTGACCACCCAAAGGAGACTTTCGCTGCCTTCTTTGGCTTCCTATTTTCCTCCCAGGCCACCCTTCACTGTATGACCTGCAGAGGGTGCTGTCTGACTCCTGCTCCCTCTGCCCAATTTTCCCAACTGTCTACACCAATATCCAAGGCTGGCATTACTCTCTTCTGGCTCAGCCATACAGGAATCAACAGACAAAGTTCAGGAGCCATGAGACTCAGAGGCTTCAGGTTCCCTTTGACTGATTCCCTGCCTTCTCCCCCTTCATATATAGCACACACAGAAAACAATTTTGTTGGCCCATTGAGCTAGACAAACAAGGCCATTCATAGGTGAAGGCAATGGACTAGGGCTCCTGGCAGCCCAGGTCAGGCCTGGCTGGGTGTTCCTATGTAAGACACCAGTGCCGGCAAGGTGGGTTCTTCGAAATAACCACAGGCTCTGTCTGCTCCTACTGAGTCACTTTTTTGCAAGTGCCAATATTCAAGTCAAGAAACCCTCTTTCATTTAAAGGATTTAGAAAATAAAGAAACTTTGCCTAATTACACATGCTAAAATGGCAGTATTTGATGTTGTTTTTATTGCACAAGTATAGCATTACTGTATTGGGAATGCAGAGCTTAGATGGTTAGCCTGGGAACCAAGGAATGAATTCTAGCTTTATTTTAGGTTGTACTGTATTTAGTTCTTTGTTTTGCTTTGGACCATGTGCTTTTGAGATTAAACAATTAACCTCAGAGCATTCTGGAATGTGACTTATTTATAAGCTGGCTTCTGGCATATGACCTCTCAGGAATTATTCTGCCTTTTCTCCCTGCTTTTTTCTTTTTTGAGACTAGGTCCACTAGGTATCATAGGTTGGTATTAAAATTATGATTCTCCTGCTTTAGCCTCCCAGCTGCTGGGAAGACAGGTGTATCACCACGCTCAGTTCTTCTCCAGGTATCAGTGAGACCCTGTCTCAAAAACAAACAAACAAACAAACAAACATGCCTTTAATCTCAGCATTTGGGAGACAGAGGCAGGAGGCTCTCTGTCAGTTCAAAGCTAGCCTGGTTCTACATAGGGTGTTCAGGCCAGCTAGGACTATATAAAACCCTGTCTCAAAAAAATATGAAAATAAATAAAATCCCAAACTCTAGATACACAGAGATCTTATTTCCGTGAGCAGATGGTAACTGGTTTGAGAAAAGCCCTCCCCTTCCGGGCTTCACAAGCACACTTGAGCACTTGCTATTGACCCCTGGGATTTAGGCCCTGATAGCACATTTCACCTCTGCAACAGGGAGGGAAGAATTACAGCCACCCAGCTTCGAGGGGTGAGCAATCAAACTTGGAGAGGTTTGCTGACCTCCCACGGACACACAATGGGCCAGTGGCAGAGCCAGGATTGGAGATGTCAGTCAGTATGACTATGACATTGGCATGAGACACTGGGGTGGGTGAGGTGGAGCTGGGATGAGAGTCCACTCTGTGCCAGGTGTTGGCTGCCACGAAGGCTCTGGAGCTGAGAAAGCCTTGTCATGAGCTTAGGGGCTGGAAGGAGTCTGGGGACCGGAGGGGGAGAAGGAGTGGCTCAGAAACCTGCCCCTCCAGATTCTCTCGCTTTAAAGGCACCTGTCTGTCTGTCTGTCTGTTGTTTAGGTGCTAGGGATCAAATCAGGGACTTCACAAGTGCTAGGCAAGCTCCGCCATTGGTCCACACCCCAGCCTTTCTCATCTTTCCGTTGGCCTGCTCATCTCATTCATAAAACGGTAACTACATCTTGCCACCTCTCAAAGGAACTAAGAAGACTGGCAGAACACCACTGGCCTAGGACCGGACAACAGCAGAGCCAGGGCGGGCCTGGGACATAGCCCAGTCACCTCCAGAGCCATCTGGATCCTTACTTGGGATGTCAGTCTCTAAATCTGAAAATGGAGCTAGGAAAACTTACCAGAGATAGTGCGCTGGTATACAGAACGTGGCAACACTTCCCTGCTCTTCTTTCATCTGTGAGGCCTGGGCAGTTCTAGCCTCCTCTGGGACTGGGGAATCCAACACTGGGCCTCCGGCATGCTAGCCAAATGTTCTGCCCCCAACCACTGTTCTCTTAAGGGCCATTTCCAAGACAGAACTGTTGATGCTGGCCTATGATCCCAGCCTGTCTAGCATCTAGGCAGGAGGACCACACGTTCAAGACCAACCTGGGCAACTTAGTGAGACCTTGTCTCAAAATAAAGTAAAAAGAAGGGGATGTAGCTCAAGGGTGAGGCACTTGCCTTACATGCACGAGGGTGGGTGTGGAGCGGTGTTCAATCACCACTATAGCAGGGGAAAGTGTCTTTCCAGGCTTTCCAGGAGGTGGCAGCAGGGAGCCACTAGGGTTAGAAACTGAGCCGCTTAGGGCTTAGGTAGACCTGGCGGAGCCCCAGCTGGGGAGCAGAGACCAGCTGTCCCCTCATCATGCTTCCCTAGGCAGATTCTCTGAGCGATTCCCCGCTGGTTTCACTGGCTAACGTCTCCAGAGCTTTGCCCCTGGGGCCGGCAACACTGTAGCATCTGCTTGGGGTGAGGAGGGTAGGCAGGGTTTGTGCTTTTACGAGCTCCAGAGAAGTTCATCTTCTGTCTTGTACACATTGCGCCCCTGATGGACAGTTACCAGAGTCCTCTGATTGGGTGTGAGCTCTGTCTTGCTCTCTTTCCAGTGTCCTCTCCCAAACCAGCCTTTCCCATGACTACTTCTTTGCAGTCTGCACTTTCAGGACTGGACTTGAAACAACGTCAGCAGGCCTGGGGCCTTGTGCACCTCGCCTTTGGCCTCCAGCACACAGCAGAGAAAACTTCAAGCTTTTAGGCTTCCGTAGAAGCTGATGCCATGTGAGGCCCACCCAACCTTCTTGTCTCTTTTCTCAGCCCCCCTTGTTCCCAATCTCTGCTTCAGTTTGCCTCCTCCTGGCCTCTGCTCAGCTACTCACATCCCTCCTAATTCCTTTACTTTTCTCTCTCCCATTTCTTGAGCTATGATCACCTCTTCTTGCCCCCATCTCATAGAAGTCACCATCACCCACAGACTGAATTTCTTGGGGCAGAGGCTCAGGACCATGTTACGCCTGTCACAGGCACACAGGGCCTTTAGAGCAGATGTCACAGAACTCTGTATAACAAATTGAAGAGGCCTACCTCCCACATCCAAAAATCCTCTGCCCCAGGACTCTCCAGTAAGACATAGGAAGAAGACGCAACTGTGCCCTCTCTCTGCCAGCTGGGACAAGGTGATCCCGACACCTCCAGCAGCAACCTCCCTTCATGGGCCCAGAGCCACTAGTCTCTCTGCCACCTCTGAACACAGTGGGTCTGGTTGCCCTGGCATCCCTGGCCTAATGCATGTCCACAGTTCCCTTTGTTCTACAATACGAAGTAGAAGCTTAATTTGTGTTAGTTCTCTGTGCCCCTTCAAGGCTACCTCAAAGCCCACAAGAGCCCTCCATCCACATTAGTTTCAATGGAGCAGGCTCCCCTCAGCTTTGAGAATAACCACTGGCCCTTTGGGACCCTCACTCATGCCTTTCTCTCCAGTATGCCGGCCCCCCTTTGCCCTGACTGGCCTAATTTCCAGAGCCCTCCTGCACTGCTACTCTGAAAGAATTCCCAGATTGCCTTCAAGTCTCCCACGGCCCTCTATATGTCTGCCATTTTACCCAACTCTCTGCCCTGGGCAGTAGGCGCTGTGTGCAGATGATCCAGGCATGGCTGCCTGACGGGGACAGGGAAAGCCAAGGGCTGCCACCAGGTCCCCCGATCCTGTGTCTACCAGGAGCCTCACCTCCAGTACTCCTCGCTGGGGCTGGTTCTTTGCAGGGTGTAGTTGAGCAGGTGAGAGAGGTTGCTGGACAGGGCAGTGGGTCGGGAGCCATTGGTGAGGTTGGAAGCATCCAGCACCCCGGCACAGTCAGGCGTGTTCCAGGGGTTATTGCAGTAAGCCCAGGGCAGCACGTGTGTCATGGACGAGAAGAAGTAGTAGAAGGCGATGCAGATGACCACATTGTAGTAGATGCCGATGTACGTGGACACCACCATCATGCCGTAGCCCACGCCTGGAGGAGAAAGCGCAGGAAGCATTGGAGGAGAAGCCTGGCTTATCTAGGTAAAAGTCAGCAGTTCCTAAAGGCCCGATGGGCAGTCAGTCTTTGATGGAGAGTCACAAAAAGGAAAGTTCGGGCCTCGGTGGGGGAAAGGAGTTTTGTGTATATACACAGCAGGAGGGAAAGATGGGGGTCAAATAAATGTGAATCCCAGTATGTAGCCACGGCCTTGGCCATTGATGTCAGGATTAGGTCAGTACTGATGCCCCCCCCAGGGGATAGTCATGTTTGTACAGATGGACAAGCCGGCTTCTGTGTGTGTGTGTGTGTGTGTGTGGTGTACATGTGCGCACACATGCACAACCACATGCACACATGTGCATGTACACACCCCCCACCAAGGCCTCACCTTTGAACATGGGGCTGATCCTCCAGACCCCCAGGCAGCCCTGGCTTGCAAACTGGCCGAAGGAGAGCTCCATGAAGAAGAGAGGGATCCCGCAGAAGATCAGCATGATGAAGTAGGGGAACATGAAGGCGCCTGGCATGCAGGGAGAGGCCAGGCTCAGGGTGGGCTTGGGGAACACCTCCCCAAGTGTCCTTCTCAGAACCCACAATAAAACCTCTGAGCTTCACTAGTACTGAAACAGGAGTGTGCACTAAGCAGCAGCCTGGAGCTGAGGTATAATCCCCACAGCCTGGCTTTGAACTTGACAGACTCCCAGAAAGTCTGCTCTGGAGAAAATCCGGCCCCCAAACTGCCATGCTGGAGTAGGATTTGATGATTTAACCAATTGATTTCACAGTCACTGGGATCCTAAAGCATCTCTGCACCATCTGGAGGGGGGGATGCTGTTGAAACATCGGGAGCTAAGACAGGGAACCCAGGAAATTCGAGTCTTTTCTCTACTTCTCCTGGACTTCAAAGAGCAGGCTGGAAGATCAGGCTGCCAGGGTCTGAGGATGGCATGCACTTTAGGCAAATGTGCCTGAGCCAGGGATGGCCAAAGACCAGGGCTAGAGGTCAGCTTCTTCCTGGAGTGATGTCTGTGCCAGGGAGACAATGGCCCAAGCCCTGATGGGTGGGCGCTACCCAAGTGGGTGGTCCCTGCCCTGTGCCCACTGGGTACCTCCCCCGTTGCGATAGCAGAGGTATGGGAAGCGCCAGACATTGCCCAGGCCCACGGCATAGCCCACGCTCGTCAGTACAAACTCAATCTGGTTGCCCCAGTTGCCCCGTGTGAGGTTCTGGTCCTTCTTGGTGGCCTCGCTGGGCACAGCACCATTCTGTGGGGACAGAAAGAAGCTACCATCAGGAAGGCATTTGTGCCCCATGTCTGACCCTCTGAGTCTCCTCCAGTGGCTTTTCTTTGGACTACCATGTCACACTGCCACATACCCTGGGGCTTCCTTTCTGCTGGTAGGAGTTGAAGGCAGGCCTGGCAGAAGAAAGAGAGGCACAGCTGCCAGATGGTGCCCAGCCCTCAGCACTCTCTATGCCAGGTATACCAGCCCACCTGAGAAACTGTTACCAGTAAGAAAGGGGATACCACGGAGGGAGCCTGAGCCAAGAGCCCCCTCACCCCTCTAAAACCTTGCCTTTCCTCTCAGGCTAAGGACCTAGGAGCAGCTGAGCCTCATACCAAGCAGCCAAGTCAAGCTGGGCACAAAGAGGCCTGTGTCCAGAGAGCTACCCCCCACCCGCTGCCTACCACATCGCCAGGCTAAGCACGCTGCCCATGGATAGTCGGTGGCTAGACTCTCCCTAGTAAAGGCTTCTTCCTGGGAGCACAGGGTGAGCAGGGCTGGGTGGGAGAGGGGGTCGTGCTGGTAGGCTTGGCCAGACCTGGACAGGACACTGCGGAGCTCAGAGAGGGCCTTGGGGAAGCTGACTTGAGCTGCTGATGCTGGGCTATACTGGAGTTGCAGGCACCATGCCAGACTGAGGACAGGCTCCACTAGAGGAAACAGGTGGCTCTAGAGAAGGGTCTCACAAGAGGGTGGCCTGCAGATGATGGGTACTGTGCCTGCCTGTGGGAAGTGCCCAGGTGAGGCTGTCCAGGGCCCACTGAGGATAATCCATGAGGAGTACCGACTTCAGATACAGAACAACTTCCACAAGTCGCTCAGCATGGCCCTCTTCTCCCAACCCCCTCCTGTGGGAATCAACCACTGTAAGACAGAGTTGGCAGGGACTTAGAGAGTCATCGAGGAAATATAAGGACCCTGGGAGTCACCAGCAGAGAGATACACACAGAATGCTTGTATGCCAACAACAGATTCCCAGATATGACCTGTGTTGCTGAGAGGACAGGAGTTCCTCTAAAGGACGCATGGATCACAGTTGGAGTAGCGTGGCCAAGCGACAGCAGCATGACACCTCAACTACCGTGTGAAAGGGACATCTTCAAGTTGAGCAGCCATTCTGGCTACTGTGACACACTATCAGACCCTGGCATTGGCAGGCAAACCTGAATGGCTTCACTAGGGCCCCAGCGCCTTTTGAGAAGGCCTGTGAGGAGTGCAGATCTAGGTAGCACCCTGTGTGGTGGACGAGCACTCTTGGAGGGGACGACTGTCCCTTGTATCCAGTTCAGTTCAGACATGCCGCCCTTCACATCCGCAAAGGAGGCTATAAGGCATAGCGTCAGGAATTAGTGAGGAGGACTCCTTCCCAGAGCACCAGAGAAAACCAGCAGGCTGAAGGCATCTGCATTCACTCATTCATCCATCCACAAAAATGTCAAGATTTACAGGTCTGCTACTACATGCTAGGCTACGGTAACTCAGCTGGAAACAAGCCAGTGCTAGAAGACATTAATGAAGTAAGAGCACACATTGCTAGGTGTAGTGACATACACCAGTACTAGGGCAGAGGCAAGTGGATCTCTGTGAGTTCGAGGCCAGCCTGGTCTACAAAGACTCCCAGGACAGTCTTTGGAACTCTGTCTTGAAAAAACAAAACAAACAAAAGACCACACATCATCGGATATGCGACTTTAATGTGATCACAAGATGGACTTCCTCAAAGTCCTAAGAGTATGTGAGAACAGAAAGGGAAGGCTGGCTGGTAAAGAGAATGGAAGCACCCTGTGCTACGGGACATGGCAGTGCCAGCTTCACATGCTCTCTGGGACACACCCTACAGAACCTTACATCACCACCTCTGGGGTTCTTTCTTTGGGGCAGGTGTATCTATACAGCAGGGCCAGGAGGTCATGTTTTAAGGGGATGGGGCCTGCTTGGGTGATTTATCTGCACCCAAACATTGGCCACATAGGGCTCCTATCTGTCGGCCCGACAATAGCGCTTTTATTCTGTCCCAGGCTTGTTTACTTAGGAGCACAATGCAGAACTGTGGCAGCTCCAGAGTCCATGGGTGGGGTCACAGGGCAGCACTTCCAGCTGTAGAAGGGACAACGGAGGGTCCAAGATGGCGCCAGGGTCAAGAAAAAAGCAAGGCCCCCGAAAGACACCCATCTCTCCAAAAAAAAGTTCAGAGTCTCTCTCCTGGCTCAGGGTCATGAGGATCAGACCCCCTGGCCTCTCCAACCAAATACAGCAGGGCCGTATCTGAATCCCTAAATTCTACTCTTTCCTGGGCATAGGCAGACAGAAGAGGGACAGAGGGTGTGTGTGTATGTGTGTGTGTGTGTGTGTGT
>LOJH01004428.1:20230-36367 GCA_001685095.1 Ellobius talpinus | reverse complement strand
AGTACCTGCTGCCCAACAGCTGATCTTGGGAGTAAAGGGTAGAGTCCCACCAAAGCCTGACTGGCTGGTCCAGTATGGCCAGACATGGAAGCATTCCCACTCAGACGTGGAGGGGGTGGAGCACGTGAGGACACAGGGGAGAGGGGAAGCAAGGAGGCGGGAATGCACTGCTGCTGCTTATCACTTACCCATTCCGAAACAGCTAAATATTCCTTGCTTCCCTTGAGTCCTGAATCTATGTCATTTGGGGAAGTTTAGTAAAAGTGCAGCCGCTACGTCCCTCCATCATGAGAGATGCTAGCACAGAAGTGGGAAGCTCTGGTGCAGCATCTCGGATGCCACTGGACAAGACACAGGAGTGATGGGCTTATCTAGAAAGAATTCTTGGTGGAGTCAATCACAGGTCTGAGAGGGAGAAAGAGCTAGCTTTATAAAGAAGTCCTCCACCCTGGAAACTACATGCGTGAAGATCCATAGGCATAAATGTCTGGCTCAAAGTCAACATCCAGAATGGTTCTGCATGGCTGCCTAGCATGGAAAGAGAGGAGGGGATGAGAACGAAGGCTGGCCCTCACCAAGCAGAGCTCTTTTGCAGAGAAGTGGTGTGTGGTGCTCAGGGAACAAGCTTTCACTGAGAGGTTATGGAATTAGAGCCATGAAAAGATTTAGATCTGCTCAGCTCTGAGGTTAGAAGGATCACTCAGACTTGGAAGGTGAATGAGAATGAGCAAGTGAGAGGGTTGCCATAGATGGGGAGAGATGGTGAAGGCCTAGATAGAAGCAGAGAGGTGGAAGAGGCCAAAGAGATGGAGAGGGAGCAGTGTGATTGAGTATGTTTAGGAATCCAAGAGACAGAATGGAAGACCGAAGGGTATGGTGAACACAGGAGTCTAGTACCTTTTCTGTAAGAACTGTGGGCAGGGCAGCAGAATCAGGGCTAAGACCTGGATAACTGGCCTGTACTGTGGCTTTGGGCAAGTTACTTAACCTTTCGGTGTAGCTGCTTGAGCTCCCATAAAAAGGGGAGGGGTAATGAAAAAAATGTATCTTAATAGTGATTGGGGAAACTTATAAAGGACTCGGGACAGCACCTTTCATGTTGTAAGTCTGTGTCCAGTAGCCCCCAGGGCGCTTTTACCTGAGGGAAACCAGTGTGTACTGGGCTGGGTAGAGCTGGTGTTTTAACTGGGGCATGGGGTTGTCTATACTACTAAGTCAGAGGATATTCCTGCGGCCACTACTGGTCTTCACTCTCTGTGAAGACTGTGTGACAAGTTAAGAAGGTAAATGTGGGGCAAGAACTTACCAATCTTTGTCCCAGTTTGACACTGTTATTATACCCAAGGCATGTGACACGTTTACATTTTGGAGCCAGGAGATGAATGGGAGCTTGAGAAAAAAACGGCTGCATACCAAAGATTTGAGAAACATAGAGAAGAATAGTTTTTAGAATTTGTTTCACATTTAAATTATCAGGGAATTTTCTAGAAACCTGAAAGGCATGGTGATTCCATACCAAGGGGAGCAGTTGCTCTTTGGTATATTTTAGATTCCACTACAAGATACTACTATGTAGTCACATGAGGCAATCAGTGAGTGGAGTTTTCTAAGTTTTAGTGGGCAATCAAATCACTTGTGAACTAATAGGAATAGAAATTCAATAATTCTAGAGTAGGGGCCCTCAAGCCAGCATCCTTGTGAGCTCCCAGGTAATGCCCAGAGAATGTCCATGGACCACACTTCAAGTAAGATTCTCGTGAATTATGAGGGCATGTCTGACCATACCTCACAGAGCAGGGGTTAGAATCTGCCCTGTAAAAACAAACGTGAAGGACAGACAGTGCTGAAGAGATGCGCACTCAGACACAGCTGGACAGCCAGTGCTGGAAGTCGTCATGTCCCCACTGTGCCATGTCTTTGTTAAGGATATTTTTGGTGTTGATTTGGGCTTCCATCTGCTCTGTTTCCTCTCTTACCCACCACTCTCACCCCCACCCAGACACTGGTTTTCCAGCAAAGTAACTTGCAGAAAATTATATAATTTTCTTGGCACAATTAAAGAGAAAAGGAAATGTGCCCACATGGAAGCTTAACCCCTGACTAAGCCTTGATGCCCATCTCTATATTCCAGTCAGCTTGGGTCAGAGTTCCTTCAAAGAATCAGATGCAGTTAGAGAGAGACAGACAAAGTGGAATAGGCTAAACTAACCCCAAAAGATGACTCCTCAGAGAGTCGATACACTTCTTCGTTAGGGAGTCTTGGTCTCCTAAGTGCTAACAAGTCAATAAAATCCTGTGTTGACATCCCAGACTGGGCCAGGCTTCAGAGGAAATACCTTGGAAAGTTCTTTCTGAACCTCTTCATCATTCCACTCATTGAGTTTTCAGCTAGAGCCAAGAAGTTGTGACCATCAAAGAACCTTGGCTGGAAGTGCTGTTCTCAGGGTCCTTGGGTCTCTTGATGTTGCACGTCATTCCTGCCTGGAAGGACAGCCAGTGCTGCCTCTGTTTCTAGGGCACTTAACATGTGTCCCTCATCACACTAAAACACAATCAGTGTGTGAGACTCTCATCAGAACCCACATCTTATGCAGTCAAATGTGTCCTTAGCTGCTAGGGGTACTTCATGGGCTTAATTAGTTGGCATAGCAGCTCAACAAACATATTTCTGTTTTCTGTGCAAGTTCCATCAATATGGAGATAACCAAGACAACTGGCAGGCATGTGGGACTTGACGTGAAGACCTCTCAAAGAGGCAGCAGGTCAAAAGAAAGAGTGGACTCTGGAGAATGGGGACTCCAGGTAGGAAGACGACAGCAGGCAGACACAAGCAAGGAAAGTTGAGGAAACTGACAATCGTGGTTCCAGGGTAGGCCTGCATACTGCAGAAGCTGTTTAGCACACAGCCATGATGACCTAATGTCGTCAAAGGAGATGATGAGCCCTAGTGATAAACGTAAGAAGAGGGCAAAGTGCTGTCCTCAAGTTCTACCCTCAAAGTGTCTGCCAGAGGATGTTGCCGGGATCTGGCTTCCACAGTGATAGATCTGGAACAAGAAAGGACATACACGTCTCTAAACATCCAGAAGAAGTTGAAGGACATACCTGTGTCTGGGGGATTTGGCTGCATGGGGCTGGGGAATTGCCAGCTTCCCAATCTAGCTCCTGTCTTAATAGTGTTTTATAGTGTTTTATGTTAATTAAATGTCGGCTGTAGGCATGTGCCAAGAGGCCCTGTAAAGTCTGGTGCGTCGGGACAAGGGGACAATTGTACTTACTGCAGCAGCTGTCCCCAGATGCCCACAGACCACAGTGCGAGAGGAAGAAAAGCCCCCATCCGGGCCTTCTACAGAGCTCATTGGAGGTAAGTAGCTGCAGAAGGGTTGAGGAATGAGTCTAGAGCTCCTGCTTAAACAGGTAACATCAGCACTGGATTTCTGCCTGGTCCCTATGCTTCATGCCTTATCCCTCACCTCCTTGCTTCCAGTAGAAACTGTCTCTACTGGTACATTAAAATAGTAGCACATAAGAGGAAGAGGAGACAGGTGGTTCCAGCAGAGACAAATCTGCCAAGGGTTTTGATCATAGAGGCACAGACAAGTTTACTTGCTTTATAGCCTGAGGCTGCATAAGTCACATCTCACATGTTAAGAGTCTTTACTGTGGACCAGACCTTGTGCTGAGGTTGCACATGGCCACACAGTCATCCATGGAGTACGAGTCCACTAATAAGAGAAAATGGGAGAGGGAAGATGTTAGATGACCCTCGGAAATGATGCTGACAGTGCTGGGGGGACCGCTCAGGAAGAGAGGTACTTGCTTTGCAATATAAGGATCTGAGTTCGATGCCCAGCACTGGTGTAAAAGGTTTGGGTGTGGCGGTGCTTGCTTATAATCCACCACAGAGGTGACAAAGTCAGCTCCCTGGGGTGTAATCAGTAATCTTCAGGTCAAAGTGAGAGAACCTTAAAAAATAGTCCAGATGAATGGAGTCCTAAGAACATCATTGAGGTAGTCCTCTGTCCTCTCCACACACGTGTGTCCACACAAACACACCACACAGACACACAAGAAGCTGTGCCCCCAAGAAAAGGCAGGATAGAAATTTGAGGCAGCTATACACAGGACCTCCTGTGGCCCTGACCATTGCCCCGACTGACTGCCTGCTTTCCGGCCTGTAAGTCTGAGGTTCTTCAAACTCCACAGCAAGAAAGTCCAGTTACAGGCCTTCCTGAAGAGAGCGAGCCTCAGACTACCCCCTCCTCGCTCCCCTGCTGCTCCTTCTCCTCCCTGCCTTCTGTGAATTTTCAGGCTCCATGTCTACTCCCTTGGTGAGAGGGGGGCATTATCTAGGAGCTTCTTGAAGCATCTTTTCAGGGCTCCGCCTCAGCAGCCCAAACTTGCAGCCTTGTCCAAACTGTCAGAGCCATCTGCCTGCAGTCCGTGTGGCAGAAAGACCATCTGTCAGCCTCTGACCCATGCCTGCGCATCTCACAGACCACTTGGGCCAGCTCCATACTCGCGGAGAGCCTCTGAGGTGCTGGCCTCTACAGTCCTTCTCCCCAACCTGACTGACAACTCCCAGGCAGCTAGAAGAGGGGTGCAGAGGGCGAGATGAGTTGAGAAACCATGTTCTCCCTGGGAACACCCCCCGCACACACACAGAAGGCCTGGAGAGAATTACTTTCTTGTTTGCAATATTTTTGGTCATTCTTTACTGTAAGCCTTGGCTCATCACAAATACTCTATGGTATAGGGAATGTGTAGCAGCAATGAGCGCCATCTTAATCTCTCCTCATCAAGTTAAGCCTTACAGAGACAAGAAAACCATCAGCATTATAGGATTATCTCAAATTATTGTTCACGGTTCCTCACCTTTAACCATACAGCTTAAGAACTCTCAGTCTGAGCTGCATGATAGAATCCACTGGTATGCTTGAAATACAATGCCAGTGCATGGGGACTGTTACAGACCAATCAAGTTTGAATCCATGAAACAAGGACTGGATGTGGTACCTTGGGAATGCTGCCTCAATGACTCAAATGTGAAGGGTGAAGTGAGATTGAGCATCCGCAGAGCTGCAGAGACAAGGATTGGTTGGGAAGGAGGAGAGCAGAGGACAGGAAGCCTTGGACCACTCTTCATTTTAGGTGGACAAGAATGGTTTCCATCAGAGAACAAAGTGAGTAGCGTGGGCCTAGAGTGAGAGTAGCTTAGTATGTGGACAGACAAAAGGAAAGCACTGTAGTGGAACATGAGAGAGAATGAATAGTAGTCTTGATAGATGATGGCGAGACTGGCTGGCTCTGCGGACACAGGAAGCCTGTGAATACAACCTGGGTTTTCTCCTAACTCTACTAGGGGGCCACGGAAGGATTTGGAATAACAGAAAAAGAATATTTGGTTTTCTATTCTAAAGAGATCACCTTGGCTCTCTGCGGAAGGTGGATTACAATGGTGTTGTCACGGATCAGAGGGCTGGGGATAGATCAGTGTGCTAAGTCCCACACAAGCACAAGAACCTGAGTTCAATCCCTACACAAAGAAACCAGTCATTCCGGTACACACTCGCAACCCCAGTGCTAGAGAAGCAGAAATGGGCAGAGCCCTGGGATGACCTGGTCATCCTGACTCACCAATAGCTCCAGGCCAATGGGAGATGCTGTCTCCACACAGCAAGATGGTCAGTGTTCCTGGGAGCAAAACTGACCTCTGACCTCTGCATGCACACACGGATGCTGCCCAGACACATACCCAAAATAAAAGAACTGGAACAGAGAGATGGATTGGAAGCTTCGGGGTGTGAGGAGGGGACTAGGGTGGATTTGGATTGGCAGTGTGCTTTGTGAGGCCAGGAATTATGATTGGCAAAATTATGAAGACAAAAAGCTAGTATGCTATAGAGAGAAAAAAAAGTCTAGATCTTCCAGTGGCAGGGTAGCAGCTGAACCAATACTGGCAAATGTCTACCTTGAACTGTTCAACAGACAAAAAAAGCATCCCCATATTTGCCATAGCAATGGTATTCTAGTTTACATTACTGAAAGTATGGGAGTTACATGCTAATAGATCCACTATTGTGTGTCAGGCATTACTCCTTAGGATATATAAACATCAGTAATGTTGAGCTGGGGTGTGGCTCAGTTGACAGAGTGCTTCCATAGCAAGCATGAAGCCCTGGGTTTGACCCCAGAACTATAAAACCACGTGCTGCCCCTGCCTGTAACCTTAGCTTTTGAGAAGTGGAGGCTGGAGAATCAGAAGTTCAAGGTCATCCTCAGCTACATAGCAATTCAAAGCTAACCTGGGATAGATGAGACTTGTTTGTTCATTCATACCCATTTATTCTGTCATGCGAGAGGATGTATGTGCATGCACAGGAGTGCATCTGTGCGTGTGTTTACCTGATTTATACCTAAATTTGAGACAGTCTGGAGAGTTTGCTTCCAAAAGTTGAGGAAGCCAAAGCTATCTCTGTGCCATGACGGAGGCCTGGTCTGGCTGATCTCACTTAGACTGGCCCCATCATCAAGAGCAACAGGATGGAATAGCTAAAATTTGATGCTTCCAAATATAACAGTCCAGGGCCAACAAAAACAAGCTGGGAAAGTGAACTTTCAGGGGAGGGATTTATCGTTCAAAGAGCCATTGGAGAGATGAGAAGCATCTGGTCCTAGTACAGCACACAAGTCTGTTCAGACACAAAGCTGACTCAGAGAGGGTGTTGAGAACCCAGCTACAGTCATGGCAGTGGGAACGGGAGACTAGGAGCAGGTGACACTGGCCTCCTACCCTTTCTCCACTGCCATTCTCAGGACCATGTTCTCCTAGTTTCTCACAGTTAGAACTAGCAGCCGGACCACAGGAAGAAGAAGGACATCATGGCTAGAGCCAGGACAGGAGGATGATTCCCTAACAGGGAGCCCAATGTCCTAGAAATGCATAAACCCTGCAGTCTCTCTGTGGTCAAACACTAGCAGCTAGCAGTGAGCAGGAGGACGGGTGCCTGACATCCCAGTTGGAAACACTAAGCATAATTTATTTCAGCACATCATTTATCAGTGATTAGATGATACAGTAGTATATTCTTAATGTGCTTGCATTAAGTAGATCATCTAAAGCTAACCTAAGGTTTCACTGTTTTTCTTAATTACCACCCAAGGGTATGGGTGCTTCAAAACTGACTTATACAGGAACTTTGCATTGCTATTTAAGAGATAGCAATACAAAAGTTTGGGGGGTTGGGATGTAGTCCAGCAGTGGAGCACTTGCCTCATGTCCACGGCCCTGAGTTCTAACCCCCCAGAACAGGGAAACAGATAAGTTAAATGAAGGAAGGAAGGAAAAGTTGATGGACAGATTATTGCTCATATTTATGGGATTTCAACAAATGTATACCTGGTGCAATGACAAAAATCAGGACAGTTAGAGTGGCAGCCATTCTCAACATTTATAAATTTTTATGAGAACATTCAAAATCCTCTTTTAGGCAGTTGGGAGTATGCAAGACCCCACTGCTAAACACAGTGACCCTACTGGGCTGCAGAACACTGAAGCCTATTTTTGTGTCAGGGAGCCGAGGCTTGCGTGCAACACCTGCACATTGTAATACAGAACATGCATATTCAATTGAACATATTTTGGGTCACTAGGTGCTGTGACATGTTCTGATGTTTAATGCTTTGGACATCTCATTTTGACTCACTGGTTGAAAAAGAAAATATTTTTTTAATTGAAGGCCGTGTTTTGGGGGGTTAAAAAAATTCTCATTTCACCATGAAAATATCACCTATGTATGCTTTTCATGCAGAAGACTGCTTTTAAAAGTTAGAAAGCTATATCCAAATGGAGTTGGATAAACCTTTTTATTTTAAATCCCC
This sequence comes from Ellobius talpinus, assembly GCA_001685095.1. Lineage (NCBI taxonomy): Eukaryota > Metazoa > Chordata > Mammalia > Rodentia > Cricetidae > Ellobius > Ellobius talpinus. The sequence goes on along the minus strand of LOJH01004428.1, from coordinate 28,486 downwards.
CAGTTTTATCAAATATAAAAATGATATTTGTAAGAAATGTTCTGAGCAGTAACCAAGATCACCTTAGGTATTCAGAACACAGTATACAAAATTATTAAAGGATTTATTGTGTTTGACTTTTGTTTGGGGTGTGTGTGTGTGTGTGTGTATGTGTAATATGTGAGGCTTATGTCCATGGCCCACATGTCAAGGTCAGAGGACAACTTACAAGAGCTAGCCACATTACCTGTGGTCAAGGTCGAGGTCAGAGGTTCCCATGCTCTGGGCCTCTTCTCTAAAGGACTGGAAATAAGGGCTCACAGACTTTGCAGAGAAACAAGGTCATTTTATTTAGAGGTAAATGATAGTGCAGGTTAAAGAGGAATGCACTGTCAAGAATGACAACTGACCGCATGAGTAAGACTCTGCTATGGGCCAAGAATATAGGCTGGAATCCCTTTCTGTGGATTTGAAGGGTTCCTACACGGCATAGTTTGGGTGGTTCTCTGCTTTAATAAATTCTGTAATCATTACTGCAAATGTCTAATTTTATCTATATGCATGCCCAATTATTCATTAGAAGGTAAATAGGACTTCTCCCTACAGGTTACTAAAGGACAGCTTCTCTTTTGCATGCATGCAGTCAAAACTAGTTCAGGTCACATCAGCCCTTCTAACTTTCATGCCTGGATATAGTTGACTCTATACTTAAATGGAAACCCTGTAAATTTGATTGTTACCAGAGGTGGGAAAAGTCAGAATATTGTTCAGAGATGGGAGTACCACATTAACCAAGATGTAGGTGAGGATTGAAAGGGGTTTGGGCGTTGTGAGGTACATGGGTTAAAGATAAACTCAGAGGTACCAAACTGTGTCAGTACCATATTAAAGACTGGGATCTCAGCACTACCCCTGAGACTCATTTGACCAAGGGAGAGCCCAAGTTTGAAGTCCTCCCTTCTCTCGCTGTGTCTCTCATCTGTCTATAGTTTGGGGCTTCTCGCCTTTCTGTGGTCTGTCTTATTGTATAATCTGTTCCTATTGCCTGTGTGTGTTATGTCCCTAACAAGGTGATTTGCTCCATATTTATTGGGAAGCACAAAATTTATCATGTGGGAAAGGAATGATGGATTATTTATAGAAATCTTTAGCAGAGTTTAACGAGGGATTAAGTTATTTATTCCAACTGACCCCAAAGCACTCAGTACTACAAACATATTATTATCAAAACAATCTGTGCTAAGTTCAATATTTATGGGAGATGTCTGTTGTGTTGTACAAGATGGCTTTTTGAACTGTTCATTCATTTCAACAAATTATCACTATAAGACATACACACAGACACATACATGTATTCCTGTTTGGGTCAGGGCCATGGAGAAATACATAATGAGATTAAAGCTATGCATTAGTTTAGGTTGTAAAAAGTGATTACATGGAAAATCCAAGGTAAATAAGGTTGGTTGTTATACTGTCCTCAAAGAAGGCAGGTCAAATAAACAGGCTGAGCACATAGCAGAATATCAGGCTAAGTCTTAAGTGACTTCAAGGTGCATTATTAACTTGACTGTGAGGTTCAGCAAAATTTCCAGTTTCTTAAAACATAAGAGATATTTTGACAAACTGTATCACCAGAGCTAGGGACTAGGGACATTGTTTGAAGAAGCAAGCATATGCAAAGTCCATGCAAGTAAAGGGTCTAGGTGACAAAGAACATTATTAAAATAGGTTTTCATAACAAAAACCAAATATGGTCCTACAGTACTAAACTATCCCCATTCTTGCCTGCCTCCATTCTTGGACATTGGACTCATGTGGTCAGTCTTGGCAAGTGTCTTTATCTATTGAGCCACCTCACTGGCCTGTCAAAGGCATTTTTGACGGAGGACGTAACACCATTGATATCAACTGCCTGATAACCAATATTCAGTTATCACTTAAGACACATGTAAGTTGCATGCTTTTATTAAAAGATAGGTCACAGCACAATGGCCAAAGTGTTAAGAAGTCAGGCTATAAGATAAGGAGTGTCTTGAATTTCTGAATACAGGTGTGATGGCTAAGGAGAATCATGTCACCAATCAGTGAGAGCAAAGCCATAAACTACCAGTTCCGTAATACCATGGCAGACACAGTGCATTTATACCAATGAAAAAATCGACATCCCAACCAGACCACAAGGCACATCTCAGCCTATCTCAGAAATTCATTAATATAAGGAGCATATCTTTGCACCAAAGTGTAATAAAATTATAAACTAATAACAAAATGATCTCTGTTTTTCTTTAAGAATTTTAAAAATAACCTACAGATTGCTAACTTATTCATGGGCAGAAGAAGAAATCATGAAGAAATAAAACCAAATAACATCAGAAGTGAGAAGTAACAGCCCACACCCTCAAATACAAGCTCTCAGGCTCTCACTAGAGGAGCACCCTAACATTGATTTTCCTCAATACTTATATTGAAAAGTATATATATATTTTTTTTAAAAATTAATGATTAGAGGATCCCATTCATGAAATTAGAATCAAAACAACAAATAGGAAAGCACAGTGAAAAGTTAAGAACCCAGGGCAACTAACATACAGCAGAAGTTAATGGACCCAAAACCAGCTATGGCAGAGGCTGACACACTTGGTAAGCATTGTTTCAACAGGCACTACTAATTGACATGGCATGGAAGATTCAGCAGGGCCCCACAGGGTTAAAAAAAAGCACTGCTCTTGGGGGAATTTTATGCCACTTGGGAGACAAATAATAAAACAAGATTAATAAGTAAATACAATACATGGTGTGCCACAAAGTGATCTATAGATACAAAGAAAACAAACCAAACCATGAACTCTGAATACAAAAATTTCCCAGGTATTAGGAGTCAAATCTCAGAGGAGCTGATGGCAAGGTATAGACTCAAAATATGACTTTCTGCTCTTTTAAAATCGTACACAACTCACATTGGGGAGAGCACGGTGGGGAGACTTTATGGGCATAGCTTTTGACATTCCTAGGAGACACAATCTCAGAGCAAACTCCCTGTTCCTCTGGCTCTTACAGTCTTCCTATTCCCCCTTCCGAAATGCACCAGGCCTTCGGTGCAGGGGGTGTTTGGTAGATTGATCCACTGGGAATGGACTTCACAACTCAGCATTCTTATTGGAAGGGCCGGAGAGCCAGTCAGTAAACAGCATTCAGTTTCTGCCCTGACTTCCCTCAATGACCAACTGTGACCTGAAAGAATAAACTGAAATAAACCCTTTCCTCCCCTAAGTTGCTTTTGCTTTTGGTATTTATCATGGCAACAGAAAGCAGACTAGAGTACACCTACACACATGTACACAGATGAACAATGTTAAGAATTTTCTAGATCGCGCAAACATTTCCACAACATACTGTGATCAGAACTGAAACCATAACTTCAAATCAGTACAGTCTAAAATGTCCGCATAACAACTCATTTTAATTGAGTTTGTAGTAACATTTTAATCTTAAGCCTACCTCCAGGAGCAAACAAATTCTACTAAGCATGAAAGAGAGACTGTATTGTTCTGAATATGTCCACATCTGTGAGTGTTGCCCTGCCTGGGCCAAGAACTTTTGTGGGTGTGATGGTGTTAAGAAGCTTTAGACCATGGGCTGGACATATGGCTCAATGGTTAAGATCTCTTATTGCTCTTGTAGAGGATCTGAGTTCAGTTCCCAGAACCCATGTAGTGGTTTATAACCACCTATAACTCCAGTCTCAGGGACCAGATGCAATCCTGTCATTTGAAAACAAAAGGCAGGAGAATCAGAAGTTCAAGTCATCCTTGATTACATTTTGAGTTTAAGAGTAGCCTGGGGTGAGGTGGTACACGCTTTTATTCCCAACACTCAGGAGGCAGAGGCAGGGGAAACTCTTTTGAGTTCCAGACCAGTCACAGCTATATAGGAAGATCTTGTTTCAAAATGAAACAAAATAAAACAGACAAACAAATGACCAGATTGAGCTACATGAGCCTCTATCTTCAAATACAAATAAGAAAACAAAATTTCAAATAGCAAATTGATCAATGAATTAAAAATAAAACTAGGAACAAAATGAAAATACTCTGATTTCTTTGTGAAAATACTGAAACTCCAGGGGAAACACATTTAGTGATGAGATAGGCAGTCAAGACTTGAGGGACCCATGTGATAGGTCCACCAGAGCTACTGAAGGGCAGAGAGAATGAAGACCAGCTCTACTGCTACTGTAGATTGACAATGAGGTTTCAGAGCTCTTGGTGAGGTCAGCTGTGGCAAGACGTCAGGTTTTCTGTTCTGTATCTCTGTCTAGCTCCCCTCATTTCTGTCTCCAGATCATTTCCCTGCCTTCAGAGTCTCAGGTGAGACTCCATTAGCAAATTGCACAAAAAACCACCAATCAGCTCTGCCTTTATGCAGGTAACCCCAGGAGGCTGAGGATATTTCCTTATCTGGCTTCCAGGCCAGAGTATTCCTAAAAGAAAGCAATGCAATAGCAGAACAACCATTTCTGATCATATTGCCACCAGTGTGCTTTGATCTGGTAGCTGGTATCTATTGAAAATAACACAGGCATTCTGCAGCATAGTGGTCTTTTCCAGGGTCACCAAACTTTTCTCACTTTGTCTTTGCTTAACTATCTTCTTTGACATTCCCTGACACACAATCTGACCTCTAAACTCTCTTCTAGCTATTGAATGCTCTAATTCTATAATACTAGGTTACACAAAACTTTGGACATCGAAACTAGAATAGAGTCGTCATGGTGGTAGCTGTGTGCGTGTGTTCTATGTGCTTGTTCAAGTGTGTGTATGTGTTTTTGATGGGTGTGCATGTGAGCCTGTGCATGTAGTAGGTCCAAGGTTTACATTTGGTCTCTTTCTTGACTGTTCTTCACCTTTATTTTTTGAGACAGGGCCTCTCATCAACTTAGTACTCATCAATTTGGCAACTGGCTGGCCAATGAGCTTGAGGAATTTGCCTATCTCTACCTGCCCCCATGTCGTGTCCCAATCCTTCCAAGGCCACAGTGGGGTTAGAGGTACTGTCACACATGACTTTTCAGGTTGTATTTTGGAATCCGAACAAAGGTCCTTATGCCTGCATGACAGGAACTATACAAACTGAGCCATCTAACTCTCTAGCCCTGTGATGGCTCATGTTGATCTGGAGTCAACTAAGAGATGTCTCCAGGAATGTCTGTGAGGGAGCTTTCAGGATGGGTTAGCTGAGGGGGAAAGTGTCGCCTTCCTGTCTGCTTTCACTCCTTGCTTGCATGTGCATCCATTCAACACCACCTCCTCTACCGCCATCACCACCAGCCCAAATCCTGTAAGCCAACCTAATAAACTTCTTTTTGCAATATATATGCATTTAATTCTGCTCCTCTAGGGAACCCTGACTAATGTATGACTCATGATCCCATTCCCTTTTAGTTTCAGGTGAAAGGAAAGGAAGGACAGACTAGTCCAAGTCAGCGTTGCCTCTGTCCTCTCTGCTCTAGGTCCACAAAAGGGAAGTAAGGGCTTGGTACAGTGCTAGAGCTGCACCAGCTCCCCTGGGAGACAGCAGGAGACAGAAGGAAGACGGCAGACAACAGACAGACAACAGATAGCAGTCAGAAGAACCCTGCTCCCAGGTCTCGTCATACAGCGACAAAGGCATGGGAACCTACTCCTGAAGAAGGGAGGCACACAGACGAAGAGTTTTGCAAATTGCCATGAAGAGCAACAGGATGTAAGACACAAAACAGAACTCTTTTCAATTTATAAAATGGCTGGTAGAGGGGCTAGGACAACAGCTAGGTTGGTAAGAGTGCTTATTGAATAAGCATGCGATCCTGAGCTGGAACCCTAAAGCCCCCATGAAGTTGGCCATCGTCGCATGTGCCTGTATTCTCGGCATTTGGGGCAGTCAGAGGAAGATGTCAGGAGCTCACTGACCAGCCCCCTACCCCAGCCCAAAACCCAGCCAGCTTCTTGTTCACTGAGCTTCCTGTTCACTCTGTCTCAAGGCAATAATGAGGAGAGAAATGGAGAAAGACACCTGACACCCTCCTCAGGCCTCTGCAAATTAGCACACACACACACACACACACACACACACACACACACCCCTATGTAGCACATACATATACACCACATATTCACACAAAAATAAAATAGAGCACTGAGTCAGACATTTGAACAATTTGAACAGAATGCCTATGGTATTAATAACAATCACATAGTCAGTATTAGGTAGATGATGCCTCTCAGCCCTGTGATGGGCATTTCCTCCATCTTCATGTTTATGCTGAGTCCAGTTCACCCAAAGGGTCTTAGTCACCCAAGTTACGTAACTCCAATCCTTCACAGCAGGTCTGATGACTATTCAAACTCGAGTTTGCTCAAAAATTAGCTGGAGCTTTAGCTTAAAACGTAAAATCTTGCTATCTACTTTTAGTGTTGTAGGTTTGTTGATCTACAATAGGATCCAGAAATGTTATGAGGTGGCAGTGTGATCTGCATGTCTGTGGTCCTGCTGGTGTACTGTGAAGAGAGCTGATTATTGCCCCCTGCCTTAGTTATCTGAGATCTAAGTACCTTCACCAGTGGAGAACAGAGAAAGCGATGATATAACCCCTCATAAAACCCAAGAGGAGTCACTAGCCATTCTCTTCGCTGTCCAACATCATATATATTATATATATACACATATATATGTATGTATATATGCATGTTCATGTAGATGTATGCACATATGTATGTTGGTGCCCAGGTGTGTATGTGTGCATATTGAAGACAGAAGTCAATCTCAGATGTTATTCTGAGAGGACTGGCGACTGCTTTTTCTTGTGAGACATGTTTTTTTCTTGAGCCTTAAGGCTCACTGATCAGTTTAGGCAGGCTGGCCAGTGGGTCCCAGGGGTGTTTCCCCAGCAAGTAGTATGCATCTGGTTTTTTTACATGGGCTCCGGGGATCAAACTCACGTCCTCATCCTTCCAAGGTAAGCACTTTAAGGCCTTAGTTGCTCTGCAGCTTAACTTTGAATTCATCGATTAACTTTCATTTTAAATGTCTTTAGCCAAACATTTAGGATTAACAATAATTCTTGAGGATGCTTCCAATTCATTAAAGTTATTATAACTATATACAAACAGAAAGCAACATTCTTCCAAAGCTGGTTGGATACTAACCATCTAGTTCAACTTCACTGTCTTCCTTGACCATAACGCACCATTTCCGGTGAAGCAAAATGCATCCCTCTCAACTTTCAATTCTCTGTTTTAGTAGTAGGTGGCTCTTTAAACATCTTTTTGTTCATGGCCATAACATACTTCTAAAGGAGATGAAGATAAGCTAGTTCAGTACGCGTACCTGAACCACTGGGATGGTCACTGGGTGACCTTCTAAATGCAGAAAGGTCTTGAGTTTAAGACCCTCGGTAGAACTTAGTGCAAGAGAATTCAGGTGTTCGGGACAGCAGGAAGTCATGACCAGAACACAAGGAATGTCTACCAGTAAGCTTTGCTGAGCAGCCATGTTTTGAAAGCAATGACCAAGCAAAGTTAAACTTGGCTCTGCTCAGAAGCTGTTCTGAGAACCTCCTAAGTTGATCTACGTCTGTGAGACGACACCAAAGCACCAATGGTGAAAGAACACACCCTATCTCCGAGAGCCAACTGCTGTCTGTGGTGCAGGTGGGGCGGGGGAAGTGAGGGGTAAATCAGAGGACTTACACAGTGACAGGCCAGCTACCCAGGGACAGATTACTAGGAAATTTATACGGAAAATTTAATTCTCAGTCACGCTAGTGATTTAGATTTAAAGTTTCTGTATACTCCAGACATTTCAAATATTATAAAATATTTCAGGACACGTAACATCCATGAAAAGACTGTAAGACAAGAGTGTCAATGAGTACAAAATAAGGAAGTTTATTATTTTTTCCATATCATCTTTTAATTCCACGAGCTCCCTGGTCTTTTCAGAGAATAGTACTGTTTATACTAGAGGCTCAACAGGGGGACCAACCTCGACCTAAGGTTCTACAAGTGGCTTGGTCTGATTCCAATGTGTAAAATTTCTGACTTGAGTGGACCCTGAAGCCTGAATCCAGATAGTTTCTCTCTTAGATCCAGACATTGTCGATGCTCAGGTTCCAGCTCCAAGATAATGAGGCTGTGGAATGACATGTCAGATTCTGTCTGTGTTCTCTGAAGATACATGGGGGAGGGCCCCTGAGTGACGTCAGCTCAACTTCCCTTTACCACCCAGCTCTCAAGACAT
>LOJH01004428.1:0-11314 GCA_001685095.1 Ellobius talpinus | reverse complement strand
GAGAGAGAGAGAGAGAGAGAGAGAGAGAGAGAGAGAGAGAGAGAGAACATGGGCATCTTCATACAGGTGCACATGAATGCATAAGGGCAGACATATAAAGGGCAGAGGTCAACATTGATGCCATTCTTCAGGTGATGACCACCACCCTGGGTATTTTTTCTTTTTGTTTGTGTTTTGAGTCAGTCTCCTACTTGGCCTGGAACTTTCCATTTATGCTAAGCTGGCTGGCCACAGAGCCCCCTGTCTCTTACCTGTCCAGTGCTGAGACTTTGTGTGCACAACAATATCCAGATTCTTTCTGGGGGTTTTAGTGACCAAACTCCTCTCCTTATACCTAGAAGGCAAGTGCTTGATCACCTGTGCTATGGCCCCTGCTCTAGGAGTGGATTCTTACACAAACCCCATGGCCTATCCTGAGTTAAAAAGGGCAGGACACAGAGTTTGTTCCCAGGAATGGCCATTAGCCCTATGCCTACTTCACACCCCTGGGGTAAGGAAGACTGTGACCTACTCTACCGTGACCATGTGATGATAACAGTCATGAAGCGGGATGGCTTTAGCCAGACAATTATAAGCTTCCCATTAGCCATGGGATTCCAGGATATTTGTGGCTCTCTCTTTGTTTGGGAAGAGACAAATATCTGGTGGTTTATTCCTACAGGGTATGAGAATGTAGAGCAGAAAAAGAAGGTTGATTTCCTTGAGCAGATTGAGAACTTCTCACTGCATCCTTCCCTGAGGATGCCAGATTTCAAACTCAATAGGAATGAGTTGCACTAACAAGGCCAATGAAAGGCAGTGATAATAGTCTTTCTAACCATGTTTGTGGTCCAATATAATTAAATTGTTAACATTTTAACATTAAATAAACATAAAGTTATTAATATAATTTTATATCCTTGTGTAAGACTAAATCTCTTGAGTATGATTTTACCTTTTTGAGTACGTCATTGCATGGGGTGGTCATCATATATCTCTGGCATCTGACAGGTATGAATTTGTGGTCTTAAGACATATGTGAGGAAGGCCTTTGGTTGCTGCTACTGGGGGGAAGATAGGTAGAGAGAACAATAATAACAGGAAGATCTCATATATACCAGTATTGTGGCTGGGACATGTTAAGTGATTGACCTTGGAGACTGAGTTTAGACAAATAGACTTTGAAGACAGCTGTGCCTCCTACCAGCATGTGGCCTTAGGTAAAACACTTTATTTCTTTTTACAAGTTTTCTTCTCAGTTAGAAAGAGGAGAGTTTTGCCTCCCTTGAATGATGTATGTAAGCATTGCTGATAGTTTATATATGTCACCTGGCATATGATAAACTCATAATAAATAAGTACTTATAATGATAAAATAATTTTAAATTGTGTTATTATTTTATAAAGGTAGAAGGATATAGGATAGGCATGGGAGACTGCTCAGTGGTTCAAGTACTTGCCACACAATTATGAGAGCTGGACTTCAGATCCTCTGAACTCACTCAAATGCCAGTGGACATGATAGTTCCCTGCAGCTCTAGAATTAGAGGGTGAAGAAAGAGGATCCCCAGAAGAAGCTTGCCACTGAGACTGGCAATACTGTGAGTTCTGGGTTTAACTGAGAGACTCTGTACCAGCGAATGAGGTGGAAAAGTATTAGAGGATAATTCTGAACAACCTGGGGCCTCCTCATGCACATGCACACACATATACTGTCATACATGTGTACCTCCCCCCACACAAACATTCATGTATATGAACATGTACACACATGAAAGAAAGAGGGGTACAGGAGATAAGAATTATTCCAGGGAGGAAAAGTGATAGTGGTAATGGCCGAGAAGGTTAAGGTTAGTGACCAGGGAGTGGGTACCAGTTACCCAGGTAGCAGACCCTGGTCCGTGTTGCTTTTCATTGCTGTTTGCCTCCCAAGTTTGTCTGAGTGAGCATCTTGCTAGAGCCATTCCACTCAACTCCTATATACCGTACTCTCTGCTTCAGGAATTCAGACGGAAAGGTGTTGCACTTTCAATTCCAAATGATTTGGGGAAATAGTTCACAAATGACAACTGGTTTTATGGATTCAAGGTGGATGCACTAGATCAGCTGGTACTTCTAACAGCTTACTATGGAGTGCCATCTTGATATGAATGGCCAGTTTGTTCCTGACTAAATCCAATATACAACCGTCATCGAGACTGAGGAGATCCTACCCTTAGGTCGGATATAATTTTCAATCTTATTGAATTTTCAGCTCATACTCAGGGATCCAGCACATAACCCAAGACACTTCTCAGGGCAGGAAAAGTCATTTCAGCTGGAAAATAAAGAAACACGCCCAGAAGCACTGGGCATGTAGCTCAGTTATAGAGTGCTTCTCTAGCCTTCCACAAAGCCCTGGGTTCAGTTCCCAATACCACATAAAACCAGGTGTGGTGGCCCAGTCCCATAATCCCAGGATTTGGAAGATGTAGGCAAGAGGACCAGAAATTCAAGCTTGGTCACACAGCAGGTACAAGGCCAGCATGACTAAACACACACACACACACACACACACACACACACACATGAATATTGTGAATTTTGTGAATATTGGGAGTGAGCGCTACTCACTCTACTGTTACCAACATCATCCCTAGGTTAAAAGAATTCCAAATAATATGGATTCTGTTGGAGAAAGCTCACAACACACTCCTTTTTCAGGACAGTGAATGTTTCAAAATTCTTGACTCCATAGCAAAGCAGAGAATGAGCCATGTCCTCTGGCTAGCCAAAAGGCCCTGTTGGCCTCAGAAAGGGAAGAGGCAACCTTTGGTATTTCCAATGGCCAATTTCCCAGAACTGCTTCCTTCTCTGATGAGACCAGCAAAGCCCAGGTGGCTTACATGGGGTACCTGGGGTGATCTCATGGCACCCGGTAAGGCAGCAGAAAATATAGCCTAGATAGTTCATAGTGAAAATTATTTGTAACTTCAGTTTTCTATATATCATTAGCAACTTTTACACTGGGGGATATATATATTTTCCCCTCTCAGCAAACATTATGGGTAACTCTTTTAGAAAGACAGAGGAGTGTGCACAACTGAGACAAAGCAAAGAGACATTGGTTTCACTCTGTTTGATCTTGTTATTTTACATGAATAAGAAAACAAATGAATCTTTTATGAACTTCACTTTCATCATGAATAATGTTATATTTGACATTTAAACATACTCTTAATTATTTGTTGCATTTCTTGTTAATTCCTGGGCATTTAAAAATAGGGATTTAAAAAAATACTTTGGAAAGGAGTCGATTTTGCATAAACATACCTTTCAGCACTTCTATGCAATCTATTCATTTCAAGGACATTCTCCGTATAGGGTCCAAATTCTGCATTTCTTTTGTTGCAGTTTAATGAAACCCCAGCATTTTTCTTGCTCCAAAAATGCCAAATGTAGTTAAGAATGCCTTGATAATATGCTGTTGCTAAAAACTATTTATATTCATAGATTCCTGACAGGTTTCTGCTTTGTAACCCGGTATCTCTCATTGTAGGGCTTTGGCCAACATATGGGTTTGGGTGTATATGTATATATTTGTATATATAAAAGATAAATATGTATCTTGTGTTAATTTAAATAATTAACATATATGTTATAAAAATTTTACTGCACTTGGTTTCCAACTACTACTAAACATCTCATATCCTGAGAAATACAAATACATAAAGCACTCATTATCAGGATAGAATTCTATACATCTATAAATCATCTTTAAATGGTTATGAATATTTTAGAAGCTAGGAATAATGTATAGGGAAGCAAGATGCCCTAAATTTCAAACACTGTCAGCTTCACATTTTACTGCTTCTATTTGAAATATCTCACTACCATCAAGGATAAAATTAAAAGACAATACTAATGTCTTATGTGAAGTTGTGTGTGCATGAATGTGTGTGTGTGTGCATATAAGCACACACATGAACATGTGTTGTTATAAGTGAAGAAAAGATACAGAAAGGGTTGAAACCATTTTAACAAAAGAATTTGATACCTTCTAGCTTATGGGTGAAAATGCAGTATCATTTGAACCTTGGGAGTGTGAGTGTGTGTGCACACATATACCTGTATGAACAATCAGAAATCAACAGCGAGTATCTTCCTCAACCACCCTCCTCACTGATTCTTGAGACAGACTCTCTCACCAAAACTGAAGTTCAAGGATTTGGTTACACCAGTTGCTGGCAAGCTCTAGGATCCTGCTGTTTCTTCCTTCCTAGCATTGGGGTCCTAAGAGTTTTCAACCACATATGAGGGCTGGAGATTTGAACTCAAGTTCTTATACTTGCATAGTGAGTGGTTTCACCAACTGAGCCATCTCTTCCCAGTCCTGTAAACATTTTTTTGCATCATTAAAAACTGTGCCAAAGATGCTGGAGTCATTGGATCAGCCATTAGGAGTACTAGTCACTCTTCCAGAGGTCCAAGGTTTGGTTCCCAGCACCCACACTGTAGCTCACAGCCTTCTGTAACTCCAGCTACAGGGGATCTTATGTTCTTTCCTGGCCTCTGTAGGTACAGTACACACATTACACAGACATGCATGCAGGTGCATATACGTACAGATTAAATAAATAAATTGTAAAACTCTCCAGAGAGGCTGAGCATGGATGTCACAGAAGCCACTGAGAGTCAAGATGTGCCTTCAGTAATGAACAGGTTGCAGTAGATGAGGACAAGCCTACATTCCTGCTTCCACCATGCCCCCTGAGTAACTGTGTAACTTTATCAGTGGGTGGGCTATTGGTGGAATCTTTTCTTGCAGGCCAGATAATGAGTGGGCAATTCTCTGGATAAACATAGCTAAATGCTAGTTTCTGTTTGGAAGCCCAGGCTCATTTTGGATCTGCGGCACTTTGTCGGGACCTTAGGATGCTTTCCTGGACCTGGGTTTCAACTAAACTCAAGGTTCCACATGGGGATAGCTAGGGTTGAGCATCTTTGCCCTCATTTCCAAAAGGTAACAGGCTAGAATACCATATTCATCTTGCAATAGCAAGAAAGCTAACAGCCTCAAAAGAGAGAATGAATTAAAATGCTGTTAATTATGCTTGAGGCTACAACATTGCTTCCCAAGTAATTATGGGAGGGATAAGCATCCCCAGTGCTCCTGGCTCCTAGGGTTTTGCAAAGAAAGTGGGAAGAGTGAATTGTGCTCTTCTTCTCTAGAATGTTCTTGGTCTTCCCAGACCACCTTCAAGTCAGGAAAGCTATTTGTAGGTCATTAGGACCACACACTCACTATTAAAATGGGGTTGAGCCAAAAGGTTGCCTGCTGTATTGATAAAAAGAAAATGATCTATTTGGCCTCTTTTGTTGATTATAATAGTGTCATTTAGAGATGATGCATCTAGTTTACAGAGGGAGACACTGAGGCTACAGCTCTCACAGTTGATTTAAGAAATTTCAGTTTTACTACCATCCTCAACTAAGCCTCCTGTACCTTAGCCACGGTACAGAAAATAAAGAAGGTAGCTAAGACAGGAGTCAGCCATGGGCCCTGGAATTGAAGGGACTGAACAAATCTGTCCCCTTCAGAGTCTCCCTTGGCCTATGACCCCTGGTTACCGGAAGGAAAGAAATTCCAGCTACTGTTGAAGTAGGAAATGCAATGTCTGGTACAATGTCTTTGGCAAATGGATTACAGGAAACGCTGATGGCCTCTGCTGTCGTCTCAGTGGCGTTTGGGGACAGTCTGGAGTTGAGGAGTGGACCTCTGACGATTACATGTGCATCAGAGGTCAGAGGTTTATTTGTTCTTGTGGAGGTTCCAAATACTCTTGAATGCAGCCCAGAGAATGAATTAAGAGGGAACAGGGCCACCACAGGTACTTGGAGACGTGAGGAGACTTGATAAGGGCTCTGCTGAGATGAAAAGCCCTCAAATTCCATTAGCTGTATCCTTGGGGAAAAATACATGTGCAAGAAGAGACATTCTGGAACGGGTATCAATGGTACCATCCATCCCAAAGACATTTCACTTGAATGAAATTAACGAACAGATGAAACTGAGTCCTGGGGCCTCAGACCCACATGGGCACCACCAGCAGGCCTCAGTGAGGAGCCAGGAAACTTAGTTCCCTAAAGGTATGGGACGGTGAGAGGAACTAGCTTCAAAAAGATGCTGACATAGATTGTTGGGGAATAAATAAGGATGCTATTAGAACAGTCACTAATGTCATGAACAGACAGAGATGCGCCAGCATGACGGGGGCTCCAAGGAGAGTTAGCCCTGGCCCCAAAGACAAACACGGTGGAGGGCAGGTTTCTAAAGAGAAACAGGTCATGTGGCAGAAAGGGGGTTTCTACTTCATACCTTTTTGAGCGTGGGTGTAGTTTCCCAGCACAAGACCTCAGCCAGACTCTCTGGTTACCAAACAGGAAGCAGAGACATGGTTGGCATGAAGATGTGGGGCTACCTACAGCCCTTTTGCCAGGTGAATGAGCCTTCCTAGGTGAATGATCCTGGCACCTAGAAGTCTGTTAGCTGGGGATGGCCTGTAGGAGCCTGACAGTAGCTGTAGCAGAGAGGCTGCTGGTATAGACTGAGCAGGGATAGAGTCGACCCTTACAGTCCTAAAGTTTCCACCTGAATTCTGAAACTCAAGTCTCTGTTTCTCCAGTTAGGGCATCTTCCTTGGAGAAATAAAACATTTCTAAAAATGTTTGTATGCCCCTAGTCAGGGACCAACCCAAAGGACAACTTGTCTGTGACAAACCTCAGGGTCACTAGTCTAGGGACTATATTTTCTGAACCAAATATTTTTTTGGGGGGAGATACACACATACATTGCCAAATACAAGAGATTATTCAGAAGATGCACTGTTTTCTTTCTGTATAACAAGCAGATATTTATTTAATCATAGAAACTCAGAGTTCCGGAAGCTTTAAAATAAGTCTTCACTGAGGCTGAAATCTTGCTTTGTCTTGTTTTGCATTTTTGACTTGTTCAAACAAATCCCATTTTCTAGAAACTGACTCTCAAACTGACAACACACTGTAATCAGCTAGAATTAAAAATATCACTTGCAGGAATCCAATTTAATTGGCCAGAGAACCACCTATCTAGGAGATTTTAAATACACACAATTCATTGGCATTATTATCTAAAAGCAAGGCTCATGCAGCCACTCACACAATGCTGGACAAAGGAGATTTGCTTTTATGCTAAAAATGGTTTTATGGAAACACAATTAAGCACTCCAAGGACTGGAAGCACTCTGAGGACCAGAAGCGCTCTGATGTTTGGAGAGATGGTTCAGTTGGGAAAGAGCACTTGCCTCACAAGGACCTATGTTTGTATCCCAAGGATGTATATACAAAGCCTGGTGCAGAGGTACACACCTGTAATCCCGTCTATTATGAGGACAGAGGCTCTGGATGACTAACAAAGAAGAACAGACAGCCCAGGTGACATTTTCTGCTAGTTTTACAGTACAGGCGCCCCCCCAGAGCCCCTCCATCAAAGAGACTTCCTTTGCCCATCAATGCATTGACTGGGAAAAGTAGATAGCAGAATTTCTGTGTCGTTTTTCCTTGTACACAAATATGCATGCTCATCCCAAGTCCAGCTCTGAACATGTTAGCTGACAGTGGCCTTGAACCTGGTTTAATACAAGATTATATTTCAAAGAAGCCAGAGAGAAACAAGAATGAGGCCATAATTATTTGGCTTTTTGGAGGCAGATGGGGAGGACAGAGGACACGTGATTAGAAAACGACCCATGGTGTCATCCCCCAACCCACCACCCAACAGCCTCATCCAGGCTCTGACATTTCATTTGTAAAATCACAGGTCCTGGAAGCCATACCTGCTATGATTCACAGTGGGCTGGGGTGCTGGGTAAGACCCCCCTGGAATCCAGTGGATGCTCTTCCAGTTATAATCCCCCTTCCCACAGGGAGCTGGATTACACGGTGGGTGGAGGACAACGTTGCAAATGGGGAATTATTATGTATTTCAAACACATTGTGTGGAGATATATTTTTAAAAAAAACTGAGGACGATTGATTTAAACCAAGAGTGATTAACATTTTGGCACAAATTAGCTGATCAGATGCTAGCAGAAGCCCTAGGGTCAAGGACATGGGAGAGGAGAGATGTGATGGGGAAGTGGGACAGTGAAATTCAAGACTGGGGGAGGGATATCAGGGGAGACATTGCCCCAAGGGTCTTTGGCCAAGAGGGAGAACAGAGGAATGGGAGTTTTCCAAAGACAGGAGTGAAGGCAGGACATGAAGGAAAGGCTGAAGGACAAGCCTCATGCTTCCGCAGCCTTCTGAAGCCGAGAGGGGCCGAGGAAGTTGGCCTTGTTTCTCCTCCCTACACGCTCCTTAAACTAAACGTATGTGAAACCAGATTTTATCTCTTTACTACAATAATAGTAGTAGCTTGCAAGTGCTTGCTGGGTCCCAGGCATCACTCCAGTCCCTATGACATGGTACTCAGTGGCCTTACTTTAAAAATAGACACCAAAGAGACTAGTGTGCCAGAGGTACACTAGAATTAGAAATGTAGTCAATGAGTGTGAGTCTCTGCCTATCTCAGTGTCATAAGGGTCTGAGTTGAAACTCTGCCCTTGAATCCTGGTAGAGTGCTCTGTCTGGCTATTTGTCCTCTTCTTTCCATATAGAAGGCTCTGTGGATATGCAGATGGATAGAAAGGTGGTAGATAGAGAGGCTAGTATATATAATCTCTCTTATCTCAGAGAGACAGAGGGAGAGGGAGAGGGAGAGAGAGAGGAATGATTATGTGGTCTTATTTGAAAGCAAAAGTTAATGGGGTGAGGCCAGAGGTATCTGGGGTTTTGATGATGGATGCAGAGGACTTGAGACTTGTATGATTAGAAAATTATTAATGGTGCCATCTCCAAACCCAGCACCCAACCACCCAACAAGCCCCAGATCATGTGTGTGTGTGTGTGTGTGTGTGTGTACTACATATTCAAATGCCCATTAAGGCTACATATATGTTTATGTGAAAAGAGAGAGAAAACAGATAATAAATGCATGTATTTCAATTGGCATGCAATTACCTTTACTGGATTCAGTGTGAAATTTCAATATACACAATGACCAGATAATAGCATATATATCACTCAACATTACCCTTGTCATGTCTGCTGCCAGGGAAGGCCAGGAGCTTTGCATCCTTGAGACCTGTGCTTTGTCCTAGAAGATGGTAACCAAGTTGGAACTCTTGTCATTTTGGGTGTGAATCTAGCCTTCAAGAGCTGACCCATCCGTTCAGACCCTGGGATGGAATTCTTAAAGAGTATTCCTGCTTCCACATGGCCAGTGAGCAGGAGTGAAGGAGATAAGAGATGGAGCTTCTGAGGATGTGTACTAGGTAAGGCTTAGAGGAGGGCAAGCTTACCTAGAAGAGGAAGGGGAGAAGTGGAAAGTCACAGAGGGTGTAGGGGGCCTTGAGACATTGGGGTTCACTCCAGACAGTGGTCTCAGTTTGCCAGGATGGCATGAAGGAAGCAGACCCCCAGCACTATCTGTGTTTATGGCCAGAACTAGCGTTGCCCTCATCACTTCAGGGATGTCTGTCTACAGTATGGTTCCCTCTTGAAAACACAGAAAGGCTTCTAGCAGGAGCTGGGCATCAGCTGCTTAGGCCTTCACTGCCAATGCCTTTCCAGGTCATGGGCTTGTTTCGTAGAAGGAGCCCCATATCTGCCTTGATTTTAAAAGCAGTTATTTAAAAAGTAAAACCAAAGGGCTAAAGCATCTGCTTGTGTTGAAAGGTCCCCTCTTAGTCTGATCTGATGGCCCTTACTAAAAGCTTCCAGGGTGGCTCGGGTTTTGCTTCTCCCTGGTGCTTCAGTGTATCATTTCAAAGAAAGTACCAGAGTCTCTCTTAAGTTCCCTGTACACCCAGCAGAGAGATGGCAATAGTCCACATGCACTGAGACTGGACAAGAGACACTGTGGGGCAGGGAGCAGCCTGTCTATCTTGCTTGCTATTGTGGACATTGTACTTACCCCAAAGAACAGCACAAAGAAGATTCTTGGGCAGAAGACTATAGTCCAGAGATGAGCTAACCTTCCTGAGGTTGTTCAGTGACTGTGTTTGTTAGCTGTTGAATACAAGTCACCATCCACACATTACAATCTCTGCTAACAGCCTAGCATCATGTTTATTATCCTAGTTTCTGAGGAACATATATATATAGAGGGTTGAAGGTGTAGCTCAATGTAGAGTATGTACTTAGCATGTGCAAGCTTCTGGTTTCAAACCCTTGTATCAAGGAAGGAAGGGAGGGAGGACGGAAGAAAGGAGAAAAAGGAGAGAAGGGGGAAGAGTGAGGGAAGTAAGAGAAGAAAGGAGAAGGAGGAGGAGGGAGAAAAGAGTAAGGAATGGAGGGGGATGAGAGGAGAGAAAGTAGATAAGGAAAGGGGAAAGAGAAGAGAATAAGAGTAGGGAAAAGAAGGTAAAGGGGATGGGAAAGAGGAGAGAAGAAATAAGGGGAGAGAGGAGAAGGAGGGGAAAGGGGGAAAGGAGAGGAATGGCAGGGAAGAGAGGAGTGGAGAATGGAAGGGAGGAAGAGAAGGAAGGAAAGAGGAAGAGGAAGTGGGGCATTGCCTCTGTCCCAGAGTCCCCTCAAAGCTGCAAAGATGGTGTCAGCCAAGACCATGCCTCCTCTAAGGCCAGAGGGGGACAAGTCCTCACCCATGATCTTGCTTGAACATCAGCAGAATCTAGCCCTTTGCTAACTATGGGTCAGCAGCCACCCTCATATCCATGCCACAGTTATCCAATCCATGGCAACTTTCTTGGTTGAAGACAGAGTCTGTCAGTCACATAAAGTCGCACTCACAACCAGACAATGAATATGGCATTGCCAGCTCTGCACTCTGTTCCAGTGAGACACTCTCCCTGCACCAAAGGTAGAGACTTAAATGAGGCTGAGTTACCCAGAGAGCTCATTACCAGGGACATCTCAGAATCTGGCCCCATAGTTGAGAGTGGCTACAAACCTATAGTAAACAGTGCCACAATGCCTTGGCTTTTCTTCTTCACCATCCTTCATGGTCACCCAGATTTATGCTGACAACACACAAAACAACTTGGGGGAAAGTTGGATGATTGTGAAAGGGACTTGCAGTCTGCTGGGAGAGAGGTATGCAGACAAATGTTACACAAGAAATGCTGACCCATTAAGCACATGTAAACATGGACTGCTCATTTGTTTCCAAGCCACTCAGACCTGAATAATCACACAGAAAAAGTAGCATGAGGGCCGGCTTGTTGGGGTTTCCGTCCTGCCCGGTACCCCACAGCC
>LOJH01004427.1:34653-60500 GCA_001685095.1 Ellobius talpinus | reverse complement strand
GTTGCTTTCATTGGTTGAATAAAGAAAACTGCTTTGGCCTTTGATAGGGCAGCCCTTAGATGGGCGGAGAATACAGAACTGAATCCTGGGAGGAAGAAAGCAGGGTCAGAGAGCTACCCACCATGAAGCTGCCAGGTCAGACATGCTGAATCTTTCCCGGTAAGCCACGAGCTTGTGGTGATATACAGATTATTAGAAATGGGTTGAATCAATATGTGAGAGTTAGCCAATAAGGGGCTGGAGACAATGGGCTAGGCAGTGTTTAAATGAAAAAAAAAACAAACAAGCAAACAAAAACAAAAGAAAAGAAAACAAAAAAATAAAAATGAAATAGCATGCAACTATTATTCAATTTCCTAACCAATGGATCAGTCCCAAATTTAAATCTCCCTTTAGTAGTTCCAGCATTTATACTTAACAATATAGATGTAGAAAAATCATTTTATTGCTTCTATGGTTTAAATATAAAATAGTCCCATAGGATCACTGTTGGAAGCTTGATTCCCAGATGGTTGTCTCATTTTAGAAGTTTTTAAATAGAGGTGGGACCTACTTGGAGAAAGTAGCTTACCTAGGCACATATCCATGAGTATTCTGTGTTGTTCCCAGGCCTCTCCAGTCCTCTCTATTCTGTCTGCTGTGAGGTGAGCAGTCACATGGTCCTGCTGCCAGGGCATTTTTTGTCTCAGCATGAGCCCAGAACCAGGGGACCCATGACAATGAGCTAAGCCCTTTGGAAAAGGAGTCAAAGTAAATCCTTCTATGCTCCAATTGTTTCTCTAGGGTGCTCTCACAGTTACACAATTACATTGTCCATTTATTCATCAATTCACTCATTTTCTCAACAACTTTGCAACCTGTATTAATCTACATTCCAGAACCAAGATAGTAAATAATGGGATACCTAAGTGATATGTCTGTCCTCATGGACCCTATGTTCTAATTAAGAGGAATAGATAACAAATACACTCTTGACTAAATATAGACCTAAAACATGTGTCTCAGGGTACTCTCCAAAGCATTTTAAAATTGGGAAGCCAATATCTTGATTGGTAGGAATATAGTTCAATGGTAGAATACTCACCTAGCATGTACAATGACCTGGGTTCTGTTTGCAGCACACTCTCACACACACCACTAAAATGAGAAGAACTAATTATATTTTAAATGATGAACTCATTTTAACAACTTATGTTTCAAGCCTCAGTTCTCCAGCCTTTTAACCTGATAATAAATAAATTAATGGGTTATGGAAATTCAAATGTAATTATGCACATGGCATAATTGAATGGTGGGGCTTAAATTAAATTAATATGGCAAAAGAATTTGCTAAACCTCAATATGTAGAGCTAAAATTATTTTACCCAAAGGTCTAAGTTTGGTTTCTTGGATGTTTTTCTGTAACATCCTAGAATTTGCTGGGTAAAAGAAAACTGCCTTAGGAATTTTTATCTTTCCTCTCCTCTTCTCTCCTTCCCCCTCCCCTCCCCTCCCCTCTCCTCTCCTTCCCCCTCTCCTCCCCTCTTCTCTCCTACTCCTCCTCATCTTCCTCCTACTCCCCTCTTCCCTCTTCTCTCTGGCTTGCTCTCTCCTGTTCACACCTGGGTAGGAAGTCTGTTATCTGACAAGGATTATGTTTCAAATGTTAATTTGTAAGCCATTTTGAACTCATTCATTATAGAAATAGCTCTTAGCATGGTTGTTAGATTCAGATGTCAGCTGCAGAAGTTTATTTTACTGTTTTGGAAGCAGAAGTGTACTTAATGGTGCTCCTCTACCAGACTCCAAGTAGCAAACAGAGTGTGTTTCTATCCCATTCCCGAGAAGAGCACTGGACCCAGTCCTTACCTTGAAACGACAAGGTCCTCTATGTCCCTCAGAACACTCTTGTGTTTAGGGCCCAAAGGATTGCTCTCTTTAGTAAACAGCATGTGTCTTCTAGTTTTCACTTCCTGTCTAATTGGAATAAAATCCAAGCTGATATTCACTAAACAATGAAGGTGTTTGAAAGGCTCTCTAAAAGGCCCAAACACCTTCCCCCTCTCTTGCTAAACCATTAGATTACATTCTTGAAGCTGGCCACCAACATCCCTGAGGATGATTACCAAGGTCCAACTATCAAATCACCAAGGTCCAGCAATCAAAATTCATTATTTGGCTACACTGTCTATCATGCCCAATCAGGACATACCAACTCATCCTAGCACAGACATTCTCCCTTTCTTCTTAAAAAGACACTACTGAGATACCTGCTGCTGTCTTTGCCCCATCCAGAGGCAGCCCCCCCAAACTTGTCTATCCCCCCAGGTAAAAAAATTTCCTTTGTGCCAAAAATTTGGTGTCTGGGTGTGTTCTCTATGGATGCTGAGGTTCCTGGTGTCTGGGTGTGTTCTCTATGGATGCTGAGGTTCCTGGTGTCTGGGTGTGTTCTCTGTGGATGCTGAGGTTCCTGGTGTCTGGGTATGTTCTCTGTGGAATCCAAGGCCCTGGTATCTGGGTGTGTTCTGTGTGGACTCGTGGCCCCTTTCAGTGTTTAATTTCAGGCTTTCCAACATATATGCTGAACAGTCAGAGAGATTTTTTTTTACTTTTGTCAAAAACTCTTTTGAGAAGCCAAGAAGCCACTTTCTTGGAGTTTACTCCTTCTGTACTTTAACAAAATTCTCTGTTTGATCAGAGCCATGGTCAACTATCCCCAAATTCATAGAATGTCCTTGTGTCCCAGTTTTGGATGATGCATGGGGCTTGAAAAGCCATGAGATTTTGCTCAAAGCTAGCTAAATAAATACTTCAGTAGAGGGAGTTGAGGAAGACTATAAGCGGATGGATTTGTCTTGCTCTGCTGCTGGCATCTGCTTTATTTTAATTTTTTGTATTGTCCTTGGATTTTGATGTCACTTTAGTGAAATCTGCTACGTGAAATCCTAACCTAGGTGAATAGCAAATGGATGAAGTAAGTTAGTCTCACATAAGGATGGTGCATCAGTCTGCTGTTGGCTAAAAATAGATGAACTGATAGTGTGGTTAACTCCACTGTTCATATATTTTCATCTCCTCTCCCCAGCTGAATAAATGGAAAGGGAGAAGAGAAAAAAAATCACTACCATAAAAAGTACAATTCCTTTTCCTGTTTGGTTGTGGAGAGACGTCTGTAAACACAGAGAGCAGGCGTGGAGGAAAAGCAGATTCCTGAAATGGTGACTGAGCCACAGCTTAGCTTTCAAATGAAAATGGTTTGAGGATACATTTAGGACAGGTAAGCAGAAATATTGACATGTGGCATGCGGTGTTTGCCTGGACCTGTGGATGATTTGTGAGCTTTTACTGAAAAACTTTTGTAGGTAATCAGATAGCCAAAGGTGAACTGATTATGAGTCAAGAACCAGAAACCCATGGATCTTAAGGGGTAGCCGATGGATTTTCTTGATAAAGCACAGGGCTTCAAATATGACTAAGATTCATAATAACTTTTAAGAAATAGCTGAACTGGTCTTTTTCTCTTTCTATTGCAGTTTCTAGATGGTGACATTTGCTGGGCTCCACAGAGCCATGGTAATCATGTAACTTTGGGGGGTGTTAATAGCTCCAACTGAGTTCTTCCTCATTTAGTTGTGTGCATTGCAAGTGTTGCCTCTTAAGTATATTCAAAGACGCCCATAAAGTTATGAGGCTCAAGGACCTAATGTGGAGAACAAGATTCCCAACTGTGCACATTCAAAGTTGGACTCTAAAAAAAAAATCCTTCTTGGATTTATATGTTTATCTCTAAAGTGGAATAGATATCTGATTGACTGCTAATGTTTCTTCCTTATTGGCATATCTAGTGAATTCCAATCAGCAATTAGTTAGACAACCAACTTTCAAGTTTCCAGAGTATGAGCTGAAAAGCTATAATATAGAAGTAAGGCATGCTAAATTAGAATTACAGTTATTTTTATATAGTCCTGTGACAACTGTTCATGTTTCTAGATTAATGATTTTAGAAAAATGGTGTCACACTCCTTTTACAGGGACATTAGAGATGAATCTTTTGTCTTTACAGTAAAAATATTCTTTCTGAGACAGAATCTTATGCTGTAGCTCGGACTGTTTTCAAATTCACTATCTATCCCAGGTTGCCTAGAACTCAGAATCCTCTTGTCTTTGCCTTGTGGATGCTGGGATTATAGCCGTGAGCCACCATTCCTGAATATTCATTTCCCAGCTCTTGTAAACATCTGCACCAACATCAGAGAACAAGGCGGTACCTTCAAATGATGAAAATGGAGATTTAACAAGTTATTAAAAGCAGGTGGTTAGTTAGAGGCTATCTGCCGAGGGTAGGTGAGCTGAGCATCTCTGCCAGCAAGAAGACAGGAACATCTCTAGGTCTGCAGAGGCAAAGGAAGCCAGTGGATATTAGAAAGGATACAGAAAGGTTTGTATGTATGATAGATCAGGAGACAGCCTTAACACAGAACTCCGGGTCACTTTCCAAAAGAAAAATTGTAAGTGATTTTCATGAATCTTTCCACTGATTCTGCAGGTGCCTGCTAGAGCCTACCATCAGTCAAGCTCCAGCAGAAGCTGGAAGTGCAAGGAGCCCGGAGGATATAGTCTGATAAGGTTATCCTCCAGTGATCCAGAACGTGATTGACAAAGATAAAGAGTTAAGGGTCAAGAGGTCCTCTCGGAGGTCAGGGAGGAGCAAGTAGAGAATCTCAGTGTAGATTCAGCATTCTGTCACTAAAAGCACTTGAGGCGATCAGCTCTCTAACAACAAAAGGGTCACTGTGGCTCTTAATTCTCCAGGGGGCCTTCTTTGACTGATCAACAGCCTTAGTGTTTGGATCTCTGGTGATGCAGTGCAGCAAAGGTGAATGGCAGGACCAAATTGCTCACCTATGGTTAAGAAGTTAAAAACAAACAAACAAACAAAAATAAACAACGAGAAGAAAAGGCCTTGGGTTCTATTCTCTCTTTCTAGAACAAGACAGCAATACCTAAAGATTTCTTAACGTTTCAACCTTGTCCCCCTGGTTCCCATCAGCATCTTCCTGAAGATCAAGCCTTTACCACACAGACATCCCAATCGCAGCGAATCACATGTACCCACTAATTTGTCTTCATTCCTTTTGTTTGATTCATTCTGTGAAACTTTGATCACATGTGCTGCATGAATATTTAGAATGATGTTTTGGCATGACACACTTTAATGGGAAATATGAACTTGTGCTTTGATTAGACTTCGGTGTCTGCCATACAATCTTGCCGGGATCCCCACTCAGAGAGAAGAAACAGCGTGAGCAGCTAGGAGAGGAGGAGACATTATGTAGGGTCTGTTTTTGTACACAGTGGAATTTCATTTTGTAAGAACGTAATATTAGAATCTGGCCTTTGCTTTGCAGCAGCTCTTCTCCACAGACTCTGACAGCATCTACTGAGACTCTGTGAACCCCTTGCAAGCCGACTTTCCAGGGATATGCTGTCTCACGTGGGAGGTGAGTATACTTTAAATGAGTGCCACAGCTACCTCCCCATCCCTTTCCTGACTCCTGTCTAGGAATCAGAGAGTATGGTTGTAAGGGTTGTAGACTTTTGCTGTAAACTCCCCCATCCTCAGAGCTGTAAGAACAGCCCTTCCACATCAGCATCGGGAGCTCTTGATTCTCTTCAGAGAACCCACTATGCTGGTGCTAGAGCCTGAACATTTCTTCATGGACCCACCATGCTTTGCCTCTCTATCTGTCTTTCTAGGGCATTAATAACTTTTAAAATACATTTCCTAGTGTCTAGTAATCTATCTTAGTGTCTTCTTGAACCACAGCCTCCGTCTACAGCCTAAGTTTATTATATTTAAAACGAGAACTTGGCTTTGAGGGAAGAAGTTGGTTTTGCTGTGCAATGTTCCTGAAGTCTGGATTTTTTTCTTCTATTTTTGAGAATTAGAAAAAGGTTTGGTAATTAAATTATGTATTAGATATGCCCATCAAAAACTTGGTCTTGGCTGGGGTATAGGTCAATATCAGAGTACTTGCTCATCAAGAGCCAGGTCCTGGTTGGGGCAAATAGTTCAGTGGTAGAGCGCTTGTCCACCATGTGTTATGACAAGAGTTCGGTCTCTAGAACTCAAAAAGAAAATGTAGAGAATGTCTTCAATTCTGGCTTATAGGGGAACCAAGTTTTAGAGCTATACCTGCTAAATACACAAGGGCAGAAATGTTTCAAATATGAATGAAAATTTTATGCAGTCAGTGGAGATGAAAAGAAACATTGGCAAAATATTTGTTTTTAGCATCTTAAAATTAAGGTTTTCACCATGTTCAGTATTTTACCAGCATCACATCATCCATAATTTTTTACTCATTTTCTTCACCTTTTTTCCTTACTTCTTTCCTCCTTCCTTTCCCCTTTGTTCTTCTCCATCTTTTTATTTGATTTTCATCAGAGAATTAAATAGAATGTCTCATATGTTTAGAAGGCTGTGCAAAAGCTGTGCTACAGGTTACAAGAGCATGCTGGAAAGCCCAGTTGCTCACAGGCAGTTGGCAAGCTGGGCTACCCTCATCTCTGTATTTCTCTCCAGACTGAATAAGTAGAATGTTAGGTGTTCTCCAGGGGCGAGGAAGGAATCCACTGTTATCACTACTCTGCTGCTTGGAGTGAGTATGATGCAGGAGTTTCCTTTAGGCCTGTTGACAGAAAGCACACCTCAATCCAGTTTCACTTAACAGAGATCTTTCATGGTGAGAGGCTGAGCAGCAATGTCTTTAAAGAATGTTACAGATGGCTCAGTTGTGCTCTGGGTGGGACAATCAAGCCATGGAATTTCATCTGATATGGACATTGTCTCCTATGTGTCCCCAGTGGTCAGGGAGTTGGGGAATCACAAGAGTTCTCCAAGGGAATTCTGCTCAGAGCAAATTCAGGTTTTATCTCCAGAAGCCTTAAACCATCCATAAACTCTCAGGACAGCAGGGATGTTGAAAATGTTCCATTTCCTTTCATTCTCTGTTCCAGTCCAATAAAATCAAAAGGATGGTGATCTAAAAGGATGGAGAAGAGACAGTGCAGAGACTGATGCTTTTGCTTTCTTAGCTCTGTCCTTTGAGAAGGAAATGTTCAATGATTTGAATAGGAGATAGTGGTGAAGTTTGACTGGGGGAGTTTTTAGGCAGAGAGTGATCAGGACATTTGCCTGGGAGCATGGCTGAAGATAACTATGAGGGAGACAGGGACAAGTCAGGTGTATGTTTGGACACATTCAGACCACTTAGAAAATTTCATGCTCTTTTTTTTAAACTGCATTGCAATTGTACAGTATCATTTTTCCATATTCCCTGCAAAGGTTGGCTCATAGAGACATTTGTGCGCTTGTTAGCATGGATAGATTGATTAATTGCCAACTCACACTCTGAGTCTGATAGCTTGACATGTGTTAACTTACTGTGATGCTAAAGTAAGTTGTGAACTGTCTTATTTGTAAGCCAAGCTTTGTTACTTATGACAAATTTGATAGATACTCGTCCTAATGGTAGTGATACATTTTCTATCAAATGAACAAATGGAACTGACAAATTGGCTATTCAGGCTTTGACATTTTAAAGCCAGTCTTTTTTTTGTTTTGTTTTGTTTTGTTTGTTTGTTTGTTTGTTTTTCTTTTACACAATGGTAGAACCAGGCTTCTAGCTTCTCTTGCAGCAGGGAGAACCAGGTGACCAGGCCTTTGCCTTCTTTAAGGTTAGACAGCATCTTGTGTCCAGGGCTTCAATCCAGTGGCATCATAGGTCAATGCAGGGACCAAGAATCAGCTTCAAAGTGCCCAGGGTCCCCTGAAGACTGGAACTTTTTGTCCTGTGGTCTCTAAGGTCACTGTGAGTGTTTTTTTTTTTTTATGAGGTTTCAGTAGTCACTGACGTACCCGGCTTCTATAGTTCTGTGGTTCCAAAGGTTACTATGGGCCAGTGGCTCAAACCATAGCCTCTGGAGAGTGGGTAGACTTCAGTGGGTCTGAAATTTGGTGTCCAGGCACCACCAGGTACAAGGGGAGACCAAGGTTTTGATTCCACCTGACCACTTTGGTTCTCAGTGTACAGTCCCGTGCTTGGTCCTGTTGCACTGTGGCCAAGATTAGATCACTTCAGCAGTTCACTCAATTATCAACTTTAGCTTAAATAGTCCTATAGCTGGGCTGCATGCAGATATTCCTCTAGAAGAGTTACAAAACCCAGACTATCCCAACACACTTGGAAGAGGAAACCAAGAACCACTTCAACACATGTGTAAAACATGACAGTATAATACAAAGCTATGACACAAGTGGCACACATGTCCTCTCGCCAACTGACAGACTCTCCTGAAAGGGAATCCAAAATTTCAGAGATAGCTGAAATGGCTGAAAAGAATTTATAGAGTCTTACTGTTCAGAAGAATTAATGACTATATAAAAGAATCAAACAAAGGATGCATGAATTAAGGAAATCTATTACAGATCTTGACAAGACAGTCTCTAAAGTGAATGCAACAAGTGAATTAGTAAATTGGAGGTGAAAGTCCAAATTATAGAAGACATCTATAACATGGAGATTGCAACATTTGTTATAGGAGGCTACTTGTTTGTTCCCGGCTGCTCAGCCCCAAAATAACCACATAGAGACTGTATTAATTAAGTCACAGCTTGGCCTATTAACTTTAGCTTCTTATTGGCTAACATTTACATTTTAATTTAATCCACTTCTATTAATCTGTGTATCGCCATGTGGCTGTAGCTTATTGGCAAGGTTCCATGCAGTGTCTGTCTCTGGTGGGGCTACATGGCTTTTCCTTGATTCTGCCTACTCGTTCTCCCAGCATTCAGTTTAGTTTTCCCCACCTAACTCTACTCTGCCCTATCACAGGCCAATGCAGATTCTTTATTCACTAACTAATAAAAGCAACACATATACAAAAGGACCTCCCATACCAAACATTTAAAAATAATCAAACAGAAATATTTAAAATGAAGGAGATGGTCAATAAAATAACAAAGGACCATGCAGAAGAATGAATTTTAAGAATGAAAGACAAAGTAAAAAAATACACACACACATATGTGTATACATATTTATGGCAAAAGATTAAGGAGCATGAACTAAATATTTCAAAGACGTCTGGGATACATTCAAAAGGCCAAACCTTGTAATTCATGGAGGAGGAGAAGGCAGATTAAACAGTCAAGTGGAATAGAAAGGCTGTTTAATGAAATTTAATAGAAAACTTCCTTCATTTACAATGAGTAGCATCTGAACACAAGAGATATATAGAACACCAAATAGATATGAGCAGAGATAAAACTCTCCATGGCGTATTATAGTCAGGATGTCAAAAATACAAAGTAAAGAATTAATCCAAAAGCAGCAGGAGTGAAATGCTAACTCACAGGCAAGGGCAGAAATATCAGAATTACCTCATATATTTCACCAGCAATCATAAATGCCAGAAGAGCATGGAATGAAATAATTCAAGATCTGAAAGTAAAGAGCTGTGATTCAAGACTGATATACCTGCTAAGGTATCTTTCAAAATTGATGAAGAAATAAAAGTATTTTAAGACAAATAGATATTAACAAAGTTCATTATATTCAAGCCTAGTTTTATGTCTAGTTTTATGCAAGTGCCAGGCTGTCTTTATGAATATAAATATAACTTGAGGCTGGGTATTGTATACTTTTAACACTGTTATTGTTTAGAATTGTTTTGGGGATCTGTGATCTTTTGTTTTTTCAAAATTTGTGAAATATAATGTATAAATTTGGAAGGTCATTACATTAAATCTGTAAATTAGTTCTGATAGTATAGTCATTTTTCAATATTAGTTTTGCCAATCCAGGAGCATGGAGTGTCTTTTTATCATCTAGTATCTTCTGTAATTTCTTTTTTTACAGTATCTTGAAGTTTTTGTTGTAGAAGTCTTCCACTTCTTTTGTTTGATATTCCTAAATACTCTGTTGTCTGGGAGTTATTTTGAATGAAATATTTTTTTTCTGATTTCTTTCTCTGAGAACACACTGTGGATACCAAAAGGCTACTTTTTAAATCATTGATTTTTGTATACTGTAACATTACTGTTTATTAAGTCCAAAAGTTCTCTAGAAGACTCAATGAAGCCTTTTAAATAAAGAGTTTTGTCATTTGCAAATGGAGATAGTTTGGCTATTCCCCTTTCTACTTAATCTTTTAAAAGATACCTTTCTGTACAATGTAGTTGCTATAGCGAAGACTTTGAGGATTACATTAAATTACATTAAATAAGAGGGAGGAAAGTGCACATCTTCCTCTCATTCCTGATTTTTGGAAAATGCTTGCACTTTCTCCAGATTTGATATAATATTGCTATGGGTTTCTTGTATATAAACTTATTTTGAAGGTGTTATATCCATTCCGCAGGTCTCCAAAGCTTTTATTATGAAGTCACAGTGGACTTTGTCAAAGGCCTGTCAGCATTAATTATACAGTTCTGTTCTGAAGTTTATTTCCTGAGTGCATTACATTTATTGTTTTATGTAAGCCGAGTCTACCTAGACATTCTGAAATGTCGCCTACTTAGTCATAATATATAATCTTTATGATTGGTTCCTGAATTTGGCTTACAAATACTTTGTTGAAAATTTTTTCATCTATGTTCATCAAAAAATTATCTGTAATTTTCTTTTTTAATTGCATGTTTACCTGGTTTTGACAGGCTTCATAAAACGGTCTTTGTGAAGTTCCATCACTGTTTCTTTTGTGGAATAAATTAAGAAGAATTGATCTTCCTTGAAAGTTGGTGGAATCCAGCAGTGAATTCCATCTAGCCCTGGATTTTCTTTGATGGGAGGCTTTTAATAACATTTTCACTCCTATTGCTTGTCATGTGTCCAAGTTATTTATATCTTTAGGGCTTCATTTTGGTAGATGATATACATTTAGAAATTGTTTTATTTCTTCTGGGTCATCCAAGTTTTCAGAGTATAAGTTTCATTCTGATTTCCATTGACATTTCACTTCACTGGAGTCAGATATAATTAGACTAGTTTGATCCCTAATTAAATTAATTTGCATCTTCACCTGTTTCTTTTTGCAGATTAGTTAATTGCTCATCAATATTGTTAACTTTTCAAAGCACAAACTCTATGGCTGATTTCATGTATTGTTCTCTTATCTTTATTTTATTAATTTCTTCCCTCCTCAGTCTAGCTGTGTGCTTGCCTTCTTCCAGAGTCCTGTTTTTGTTCCCACACCACAGAGTTTAAATATAGATTCCATATTTTAATGAAAAATATCTAGTCTCTTTGATTCTTCATTAACCTCTGTTGTTTGTTCTTCCCACTCTGTGTTTTAGAGCTTTTCCTTTCTCTTTATAGACCCTGTTCTAACACCAGGTGTGCATATTTGTGTGTGTGTGTGTGTGTGTGTGTGAGAGAGAGAGATATCAACATATGAAAGAAAATATACAATATCTATTTTTCTAAAGTTGGCTGATTTTGCTTAGTATTCTGTAAGTTACAGAATTGTGCTTTTCTTTAAAAGTGAGTAGAATTCCATTTTGCATATTCATCATGATTTTTTAGTATTATCTGTTGATGGGTATATAGGCTATTTCTATACCTTATGCACTATGACTAATGTGTCAATGAACTTAGATATGCATGTATCTCTGTGGTATGCTGACTTACAGTCTTTTGGGTATACATCTAGGAGTGGTATAGACGGCATCTAGCTTGTTGTTTTCATTTTCCTTGATGCTCTTCCATAGTGATTCTCATAATAGCTGCATCAGCTACGATTTGTTCTCTTGAGGACAACTCTTCTATTCAGGTGGGGTGGAATCTTATAGCAATTTAATTTGTATTTGTTGTTGTTAATAGGAGGCTAAGTATTGATTGGAATTTGCGTTTCTCCTTTCATAAGAGCTTGCCAAGCTCATTCTCTTATTTATTTTAAGATGATATAGTTTTGCTTTATTTCATAGAGTTTTTAATAAATTGCACATTCGGGTATATAGTCCCCTGCCACATGTAGAGTTGGTACAGGCCTTTTCCCACGTTGTAGACTTTGTCTTCCTTCTTTAGCTTTATCTGTTGTGTGCAAAACCTTTTCAATTTCATGTGTTCTTATCAGTCAGTTTTAGGGAATAAATTGTTACATTTTTGGATAATATAGTATTTTTTACAGTATTATTTTCCCAGTTGCTCAATAAACATGTTCTTCCTAACTGGTAAACACTTATTTCTCTAGTGTTTTTAAGTTTTTACTGTAGAATTCATTAATATCCTTGGTTAGGTTAACTTCTAGAAATTTCATTTTACCTTTTGATCCTAGTATAAATGGCACTTCTTTTCTATGTTCCTTCTCAACAAATTCAATATTTATATATAATAATTTGTAAGCTACTGATGTATTTTTTAATGTTGACTTCATATCTTTCTGCTTTCTGAATGTGTTTGTCAGATATAAAGATCTTGTAGAGTCCCGAGTCTTTTATGTCTAGAATCACAATATCTGCAAATACAGACAAACTGACGATTTGACCATTTTCTTATTTTAACCCTTCCTTCCTTCTCTTGATGTATTGTTCGAGGTAAGTCATCATGCACACCACTGAATAAGAATAGAGAATTTTTACTGATTTTAGATATATTTTTCCTGTATTCCTCCTCTAGCATAACATTGGCTTAACTTTGTCATATACCACTTTTGTTATACTTAGGTACATTTATCCTATTCTTTTTTCATGAGGGGGTGGTGAATTTGTCAAAGGCATTTTCTGAGTTTGTTTAGATGGCTATGTGACTTTTCCCTCTGAATCTATTTACCTAATTACTGCCTTACTTCAGTGATTTGCTAACTTGAAAGATTCTTGTGTCCCTGAATAATAACAACTTGACCACTGTATAGGAAGAAATCTATGCATGCTTGGGAAGAAAACTTAAGCCGTGAAATAGGGAACACATGCCCTTATGGATACAGAGGGAAGAGATGCCTTTGCCTCTTCGTTCATCATGGAAGGATGGAGAAAGCTCCATCAGTGCTTTGACCAGGACACCGAATGGTGCATCAGAAGCCTGCCATGTTCAAGCTAGAGAATGTGCAACACCCCCACCACCCTAATGTATCATAGAAAACCACGCTTATGGCAGGTCATGCCAAATTTGCAATTATTTATTGAAAATATTTTTTGCTATCTTTTTCTGAGAAATTTTATTATAGGTTTTTATTATGTGTTTTTCTGTTGCCTTCAGTTTCTATGTTACGATTAAAAGCAACCCAGGGAGAAAAAGGTTTATTTCAGCTTACAGTTCCACATCACAGTCCATCATTGAGGAATTGAGGGTAGGAATTTAAGTCAGGAATACGGAGGTAGGAGCTGAAACAGAAGCAGTGGAGAAGTGCTGCTTACTGTCTTGCTCCTTAGTTTGCTCAGCTTTCTTTCTTGTACACTGAGGACCACTAGTCCAGCTGCACAGTCCCAAATCAATCATTAATCAAGCCAATACCCACATAGACTTGCCTATAGGCCAATTGTATGGAGGCACTGTTTTTTTTCTTTCAAGATTCTCTCTTCTGAGATTTGTTGAAATTTGTGTCAACTTGACAAAAACTAACCAGTACTTCTGCTTTGGTCTTGGGGTCATACTGGCTTCATGTAATGGGGTTGGTTATGGTTCTCCCTTTGTATGTTATAGAACAGTTTGAGGAACATTAATGTTGTCTTTGCTTCAACAGAATGATATTATTCAGTAGTTCACCAGTAATTTCTTTGTTGAAAGGCTTTTCTCTACATCTTCTGTGGTTAAGTTTTTAAAACAGATCTGTTGTTGAGTGTGGTGGCACACCCAGGTCCTTTACATCTCAGGACCTGGTTTACATAGCAAGTTCTGCTGCAGCTAGGGCTATGTTTGAGTCCCCGTTTCAAGAAGAAAAAGGTAAAAGAAGAAAATCCACTGGGTTGAAGTAGTCAAAATATTATTAAGTATTCTTTCATTCTCTTTGGTTAGATTTTCCCAATCATTCACTTATTTATTCTTAAATCCTTGTTTGTTTATTTATTTACTGAGTATTCTCTGTGTTTCATTCCTTCCACAGAACCACGGCCTAATGACACCTGCCAGACTTTGCTTTTTTTCTTTTTCTGAATCTTTGCCGATTTTATTTAAAATGTCATATTAAAACTTGAGTGTGTTTCTAGACCTCTTTTTCAATTACCTCCCCATTCTCACAACTTCTCAAGCCAAAGCCGCATTTTTATTTTCCAATTCTAGCCATAGTGCATTTAAAAACAGCAATGACAACAACATCAGCAACCAATAAAACATGTGCTTCTTCTTTATTGTCTCATAGGACAAATACAAACTCTCCAAACCGATGCACTTCATCCTGTTCAATGCACTGGTCGTTCTCTCCTGGGGCTGGATGTTACTGGCTAGGAGAATCAAGCCAGGGACATTCAATCCCTGGATCTTTGAGGTGTTCCCATTGGTGGTATCTTAGGAAGACATTAGTATGTCCCATGAGAGAAGCACCTGCCACTAAGGAATAATCTAAATTGAACCCTCTTAGCTATAAGTCTTTGGTACCACCTTATTGGTCAGTGGTGTCAGTATTACCCATTTCATTTAACACTTCATCCCATCCTCACAACTTCAAAAGCCTGGAGATCCTGAGAAGGGAAGGGAAGAAGCTTTGTACGAACTGGTCATCTCTTCCTTCCCCACCATGTGACCCATCAGCAGAGGATGAGAGAAATATACTGAATAATTTGAATATGAGGTTAAAGCAAAGAATTCTCCTTAGAACCAGTGTGTAGACTTTGAAAACAATGCTAAGTAATGGGAATCCTCAGGGCCATGTTTTAAGACAGCTATGAAGGAATTTTGTAGCAATTTCGTCCTTTTGATGGAGTAACCTAACACATTTCTGATTGTTTAAAAGTTTTGGGATCCTGAGTCTAGTACAGTTGTAAAGTACCCTTGTTGCCTGTCAGTACACTGAAAACTTGTTCCCCCCAGAGTATACAGCTTTAGTAAAGTGTCCTGAAATGTCCATGCTTAATAACCTTCCTCTTTGATTCTAATAACTCGACTCATGTAAATTCTCTGTGATTCTACAATGAGATATGAGCGTTCTTCTTTAAATGTCTAGCTTCAATTATTTGTGACAGATTTTGATGGGAACAAGTCAAAGTTAAAGGTACATTTTCTATATAAGGGAACAAAAGAGCTTTGATATTTTGTTCTTTTTTTACTTTAACATTTATAAAATATCAATTTAAAAAACAAAGCCATTCATTCTAACCGAGCATGCATTCAACAGGGATAAAATTCACAGGTTTGAAGGAGTGGGTGATCAATGGTTATCTCTAAAGCAGGCAGAATGGATGAGAGCTTAGCAGTTGCTATGTTGGACCATACTGCACTTCATGACCTTGGAGTGGGTATAGCCTGTACTAGAATTTTTGTTCAGGCAGTGGATCATGTTATAAAAAGCAAAACACATGTATCTTCATCAGCTATCTTCAAATGTGCTAATCCTGACCATGTAGGGTCGTCTTCATCTTTTTGTGCTCTATGGTGAATCCAATCTCCAAAACAGCAGCCAGAAACTATTAGTATTTGTTTGTCTGTATGCCTCTAAATGTTGAATTATAATTTGAGAAAAATTTAGAAATGTAAAATGTCAGCTAAGGCCATCGATTTTTATGATCTCTGTGAGGATACCATTATTATGTTAATCGTCTAACCACTAGAAGCAGGTCCCATGTCTATGCTTTCTGACATACAATTGATCACAGAAGAAGTCCTGTTCTCATAGGACTAGGCAGGCAGAAAACCAAGAAGCTGCTACCTGACTATAGAAATGGATTTGACAAAAGAACACTGAAGGATCTGCTATCAGTTTTCTCGGTATTGCTCCTGTACCCATTGTTCTTTACACATTCTGATAGTGCAACATTATTATTTTCTGCTCCTGTACCCATTGTTCTTTACACATTCTGATAGTGCAACATTATTATTTTCTTGCTTTAACTTAATTTATATTTAGTATAATGTATGTAGCCAATGCTTTTGGCAGCATTAGGTTTGCATGGAAGGCTGTAGAATGCAGATAGAGGAGAGGTGACTGTGTTTCAAAAATGTGGGGCAGTCAGAAGACTCACCTTACCCAGAAAATAAAAATTATCTAGAGACCCAGTGTGTGAGATGCTGGGTTCAGCATCTCTGAGAAGGTTGGAGCTGCCTGCACCCCCTCAGTACTAAAGCTGTCTGCAGGATTGGATGCCTAAATTTCAGTCTTGCAAAGGTAAGGGTTTCAAAAGTCATTGTTCATTTTAGGTCACATCTTTCATGTAGGAGAAAAGCATTGAAGTTTAAAGAGATTGCTTGCCGTGATGAGTATCCACTTAAGTTCCTCAAGGAGTCCCTTGCCATTTTCCCCAATGTCTCTGACTTTTGATAAGATGGTGTCTCTCACTCCTTGTAGACCACTTATGTCAGTCACTAGATGTTACAGGGGCTTTCTGTGTGCTCGATGTACTATGTACCAATTCCATTAGGACTTCAGGCTGAACAAGCAATCACATTAAAGGAAATAAAATACAGTAGCATTAGTTACATGTAGGCTTCTCTCCAAGAGACAGACGTAGCACATTTCTTTGTAATTTCTGTATATATGAAACATTTTTTCATAGATGATACATGTAGCAATGTAAAATTTTACATATAATCCATTACTCTTACATTGTATAATTTGGTTGGGATTAAATGTATCAAATCAATAGTGTGTGCTGTTTATATCAATGTAGTTGCTCTCAACAAATGTTATTTTTTTTCCAAGACAGAGTTTCTCTGTGGAACAGCCATAGCTGCTCTGGAAATAGCTCTTGTAGACCAGACTGGCCTTGAACTCACAGAGATTCGCCTATCTCTTCCTCCCAAGTGCTGGGATTAAAGGTTTGTGCCACCACCACTCTGCTAAATGATATCTTTTCTTATGTCTCTCTTTTTCAATGTACTATGAGCACAGTGCTTATTAATGAGAATGGCAAGAATTATAATATACTGATACCACTAATAAAATCATGAAGGTAGAAAACTTTGTTAGTATAAGGGGATGCGCATATATATATATATATGAGATAATGTTTAATTGTAGGCATAGTTTTCTCATCTTTGCAGCTGTTGCCCAAGTAACCACACAGAGTCTTATATTAATTGTAAATGCTTGTCTGATAACTCAGGCTTATTACTAAATAGTTCTTAATTTTATGTTAACTCATATTCCTTATTTATGCTCTGCCACAAGGCATTATCTTTATTAGCATGGTACGTTCATCTCCTGCTCCCTGTAGCCAGAAGGCTCTTCTTCATCCCAGTGTCCTGCTGGACCAGCTTCTCTCCACCCACTGGGTCCTTGCAGCTGCTTATGAAGTAATCACTCAGAGGCTTAATACCAGTTACAATTGTTTGCCCAATGGCTTAGGCTTCTTACTGACTAGCTCTCTGTATAAATTAACCAATTTCTATTAGTGTGTGTTTTACCACGAAGCTTATGGACTAGTGGTTTGTTGCCTCACATATTGCTTCCTCAGCGGCTCCATGGCATTGCCCTGATTCCATCCTCTCTCTCCCTCTGTTTTGACTTCCCACCTAGGTATATTCTGCCTGGCCATTGGCTGAAACAACTTTATTCATCAACCAATAAGAGAAACTCATAGTCAGAGGATACAAAAGCACATCTTATATCATCTCCCTCTACATCTGGCTGGTGATTCCTCCGACTCCACCCTCTTTCTTCCCATCACTCCCAGTTTGGCTTTCTTGCCTAACTCCCTGCCTGGCTTCCAGGCTGTCAGCTTTTTATTAACCAATGAGAGTAATATATACTCACAGTGTACAGAAGGATTTAATATTAACTTTAAGGTTGATTCTGGTCAGAAGGGAAGGTTGCCAGACTTATAAAGTCCTACTTATAAAGTAGGACTGGCATGATATGTTTTAATAGCCATCACAATAGAGGACATGGCTTCAAACCTTAAGAGCATAATGGTGTTTTCCAGGACTAGCCTTGATAAGGTCTTTTTTGTTGTTGTTGTTGTTGTTTTGTTTTTTGCTTTTTGTTTTTCAGTTAAGACATAGAAGAGGGCAAACCAAGCCAGGAGATGTGACCATGAAAGTAAAGAAGTAGAACAGTGAAGTCTTGAAAGTAAAAAAGAGATGGTGTAGTGGTCAGTGATGTGCAGGGCTGCCAAAGAAATCCATTCATAATACACAATAAATACAACTGAATTTTTATTTCCCTTACATATACCAGAGTATATATTTTACTATGGGTGACATACTCAGTTCAGTTTCTGCGTGAAGTTGTGACAAAATGGCCTTAAAGATTCCTATCATTTCACCCCAATCACACTTTTCAGTTTCAGAAGCACTACCATTTTCACAGGGGTCATTCCTCACGCTCGAGCTGCTTGGTACACGGGAGGCTATGTACCCACTTTCTGTATATCAGATTCCAGTAGCACACTCACATTTTCTCCCCAGGGAATTTGAAATGACATAAAGTATCTGTAGACATTGCCACATGTCTCTGGAAGAAGGGAGCCCTACCTGTTTGAGATTCTCCTGCCCTTTGTGCTGTTCCTTATACCAGCAATGGTCACAAGAATCTTCTAAACACGGTGCGACACTGAAGAAATTATTCTTCCCAAGAGCATCTCAGTCAAATGACGGACTGATTAAGTTTAGAGGAGCACAAGGGAGCATAGGGTTGAATCAAAGTCGGTGGTGCCTCTGACATAGGCATTGCAGCATGAGTGACCACCAAGGATACCTGCTTGACTGGAATCCTGCCTTCCATTAACCTTCCAGAGTCTGTAGTCTCTAGGGCAGAGCTTTCAAAGTGATTCAAGGTTTGGCAGCTAAAAAGAGGAAGGTCAGGCCTGGAATCCTAGAAGTGGGTTCCTCTTCTCTCCTATTTCAGAGAGGGTTAAAAGCCCACCAATATCACCCTAGCCATAGCTATATCTGCATTGTGTTCCTGATTTCTCTATTTTACTAGGCATCAAGTGATATTACAGGTTATCACAGCTGCCTGTACTTCTTGAAGACTAATAGACGTAACGCTGGCACTCAGAGGAAAACATTTATTCTTAAAACTCCACCCGTTTTGTTAGTCTCATATTCTTTCCATCAGTTCTGCAATGTTCCCTGAAATGTGGATTGGGTGATGTATGCTTTTTATTTATTTTTTAATTGATGTATCTAAGTGTGTGCGAATGTGCATGTGAGTGGCTGGAGAGGCCAAAAGAGAAGATCAGGTCCCCAGAAACTGGAGATAGAGATGGTTGTGATGTGCCTGACAAGGGTGTTGAGAACCAAACTCTGGTCCTCTGAAATAACACCACTCTTTAAATATCGAGCCACTTCTTCTGCCCATCTTTTACTCTTTTATGACCATAATGTCACCAAGCCACAGCCTCAGTCACCCATGTTTTGCAGTTTAACTAGTGTGAGTCTCTGCCAGTGACAAGACCCTACTGAAGAGTCTGTGCCTGTGACTTAGCCTGATAACTGCGCTAGTCTATGTGTGTAGTGCATTCTGAGAAGGCTGATTAGACACATCACATCTATTTATTTGAGCATTAGGAAAAACCTTACTGGAACCCAGTGCAAATGGAGGTTATTTTGTCCCACTCACTTACATAGCCGCTTTTAAAATAATCACTCGGAGGCTTAATATTAATTGCAAACTGTTTGACTTATTGTTCAAGCTTATTACTAACTAGCTCTTACAACTTAAATTAACTCATTTCTACTAATCTATATTTTTCCATGTGTAAAATATGACGGCATTGCCTGTTTTCTAGTATGTCATTTTTGCTCTGGGGGCTTGCTGACTTCTTCCCAACTCCATCCTTCTTCTCCCTGTATCTCTGTTTGGATTTCCTGCCTGGCTCTCTCCTGCCTTGCTATAGACCAAAGCAGCTTCTTTATTAACCAATGGTATCAAAACATATTCAAAGCATACAGAGGGGTTATCCCACAGCAATCCAAGACCTTTCCAGTCAGATTTTTGGCTTCCTGCTAAAGAATAGGGCTTGAATCTCTTTACAGATTAATAGGCTGTACCCACAATACTCATGCAACTATTAGACTATTGGCTACATCTTGCCTGGTGATGTCTGTGTTACCATGCAGTTAACCATGTCCATTGGTGACATTCCACCCCAGTATCCAGCAAATTCCATTTTGGCATTATAAAAGCTAGTCAGCACATTGGGAATATCTATTTTATTCTCAGCCTTATGTATCCATATTCTGTTATAATCTCTTCAGCAGTAGGCATTTACTATTTTGCTTCTTTATGCACCCACATGATCTGCAAGTACTTATTGATATATTGTTAAATAAATGGGATTTTTGATTTTGCAAAGAACACTCTTATGATGTATCTAGACTATCTTTCTCTCATATGAAGTAGTCTAGCTCTTCAGTCTTGATTTATACAGTTCCTGGTGAACTTTTACAGTTGAGTTATTTCTGCTCTTAGGACCTATTTTTAAGAAGGCACATTTGAAATGCCTGTCAGTTTGAAGGTTTGGTTTAATAATTTGATGTATGCTTATTTGCTTAAATGAAAATCCATATAACCAGAGCACTCATTTTATTTGTTCTTCTACATTGCCTGGTTGTGAATTTGTGTTTCAGATTTTGGTTTAATCTTTATTTCCACATTTGTGGAAAGAAAACCCTGTGGACTCATCTCGCCTCACTTATCATTACAAAGCAATATGAAATAAATAATCTCCACTGTTGGAGGCTTGGATAGTAGCTTGGATAGAGGGGTAATGACTTCATTGCACTGTGGATTAGGAATTCACAGAGCTGGAATTCTTGTATGCTTAGGAAATTTATCTGCTTTCATGTGGATTTGAACAGGCTTTTGAAGATCGTTGGTGCAATTTTTATAAATATGGGAAACAGTAAATCTATGTTCTGTTGGGAGATCCTAGACAGAATTGTTATATCATTTGTTTTCCACTTCTATTTATTTTGCTGAGTGTATGCACATGTACACATGTGCATGTATTTGTGTACATGCATAAACCACAGAGTGCGTATGAGGTCAAAAAACAATTTTGGGGGGTCAATTCTCTCATTTCACTAAGTAGAACTCAAGGAGTTGATTCAGGTCATTAGGCCTCACAGCTTTCTGAGTCATCTCTGTAGCTTACATGACTACTCTTGATATCCTCACAGCAGTCCAAAGGGGAATCTGCATAATCTTATACTTAAATCTGGTTTTCATGTACAGGAGGAGATGTGATCTCTGTCTTCTGATTACCTTCTTCTTCCTCCCATAGTTCCCTTCTTTAGACTTATTTCCCTTTTTTGTATCTTGAAATATTGCAGAGAGGGTTTATTTGGGGGAGTACTAGGAGCCTTTTAAATATAGACTCATTATAGAAATATAGATAATTTGATTTCTTTGTTTTCTCTTTATAACCATTGTATTTTGATCTCTTGCTTTATGCCCCATCCAAGACTTCAAGTGTCATACAGATAATAGTGAGTAGCATGGACACCTTTTTCTTTCTCATAAGTTGCAATTATGCTTTTATATCATATATATTTTACTTGATTTTTAAAATGTATGTTCACTAGTCTAGATTTTGCTCACAACAGATATTTGGCTTAATGAATCTGGCCTATTTACTTAACCTAATGATCTCCAGTTCTATCCATTTTCTTAGGAAGGACATAATTCCATTAACTTCATGGCTGAAGGAAGCTCCATGGTGTACCCATTGCACACACATGTGCGCACACCCATTGCATTTCCTTTCTTTCTTTATTGGTGGGCATCTAGAGACTATTAAGAACAGTGTGGTAAGAAGCATCAGTATTCATTGTCTCTTTGCTGTGCTAACTCTTCCTCCTTCTCTAGTTACTGAGGAACAGCACAGTTGGATCTTATGAGAGTTTTAAGTGGTTTGAGAAGTTTGCACTCTAGTTTCCATAATGGCTGTACCAGCTCACATCTACCCCCAGTGTGTGAAGGTGGTTG
Organism: Ellobius talpinus; assembly: GCA_001685095.1. Classification (NCBI taxonomy): domain Eukaryota; kingdom Metazoa; phylum Chordata; class Mammalia; order Rodentia; family Cricetidae; genus Ellobius; species Ellobius talpinus. The sequence continues at coordinate 38,438 of LOJH01004427.1, read as the reverse complement.
TTTCTTTATATTCATGCCAACATTTGCTGAACTTTTTGGAATTCCTCTTCAGAAAGCGCTCATCTATGTCTTGAAGAGGTCTCCTTTTGTTAACCTCCGGCAGTTTCAACATTCCAGGTCCACATTAGCTTTTAACATTGTAACCTATTTTGGGTTTATTTTTGTGCCTGGTTATGAATGGCTGTATTTTTTGTCTTCTAATCTGAATGTCCAGACTTCTGAGTACTGTTTGCTAATGATCTCCTTTCCACCAAAGGATGCTTTTGGAACCTTTGTCAAAATCAGGGGACTGAAGCTAGACAGAGTTACTTCTGGACTTTAGCCCTATTCCATCGGTTTATTTGTCTATTTGTATGTCAGTAGCATGACGCTTTTGTTATTCTTGCTTTGTAAGTTCAATAGAAATCAGATATTATATTAAGTCTTGGGCTGTTCATAATCTTTAGAATTAGTCTTGGTATTTGGAATCCTTTGTTTTCTCATATTAATTTCAGATTTTTTTCTTGTTGCTGAAGAATATTATTGGATTTTTGATGAGGATTGCACTGAATCTGTAAATATTTAGAGCTAATTCAGTCGTTTTCACCATATGAATTGTGCCAATCAGTGGAAATGGGAATTCTTTTCATCTTCCATAATTTTTCCTTTAGTGTTTTAAAATTATCCTTGTTGATGTCTTGCACCTACTTGATTAGATGTGTTCCTTTAAGAGCTATTTTTCTTCTTTATATTTTCTCAGGAAGTTTATTACTGGTATATACAATAGATGTTGCTTTTGTATATTGATTTTTGTATCTTGAAATATTGCAGAGAGGGTTTATTTGGGGGAGTACTAGGAGTCTTTTAAATATAGAATCATATTATAGAAATATAGATAATCTGATTTCTTTGTTTTCTGTTTATAACTATTGTATTTTGATCTCTTGCTTTATGCCCCATCCAAGACTTAACAGATAATAGTGAGTAGCATGGACACCTTTTTCTTTCTCATGAATTTAGGGGAAGGGCTTTCTGTGACTTAGTCATTTTTGTATAACGCTGGTTGCAGGTTTCTCATGTGTTACCTTACCTTTCTTATGTTGAAATGTGATACTTGTACTTCTAGTTTCTTCAGTTTTTTTTTCTTTTTTTTAATCATGAAAACAGGTTCTACCTTCTGTGGCTTTTCTACACCCATTGAAATGATCGTCTGATTTTGGTTTCTGGATTTGTTTATGTGGTGTATGGCTTCAATTGATTAGCACATGTTGAGCCATCTTTATCTTCCCAGGATGAGTCTAACATGAACATGACCAATGACCTTTTTTTAAAATGCATTGGTGTATTTAGGTATAGCATTAGCAATATTATACAAAAAACTTGCGTATGTACTCATCAGAGAAATAATGTATAAGTTGCTCTTTTTTGTTGAATGCCTGTCTGTTTTTGTTGGTCTCATAGAATGATTTTGGTGGGATTTCTTCCTTTTCTGTTTCATGGACTACTTTGAGAAGCATTGGTTTCCATGCTTCCTTACATGTCTTCTAGAATACAGCAGTGAATCTGTATTTTTCCTTTAAATAGACCCTTTCTTACTGCTTCTTTGACTGATTCTTAAACATAGGTCTACTGGCTGGGCAAACCCTCAGTAGTAGAGAGCTGTGGTGAATTGTTCTCTAAATGTCTTTTAGCCTTTTGTTCTCCCCGCTGTGTCTGCTGTTGAAGGAGGCTGTGATTGTTGTGGGAGTTTTCATGCAGAGAGGCATATTGGCTGCCTTCTGGGCATTTTGGAAAGCTGATGGAGAAGCTTATTTTTCTACCAAGGTTTCATTATCAGGAGATGCAAAAGATTCAGACATCATTCAATTGGAATTCTACTTTAGCAATAATTTTTCATTTTAACTATATTATAGTATTTCATATCTTTTATTACTCCCCCCTCTGTCCCATCCCGAAATACTTCCTGAGTTTAGCCCACCAGTTCACTCCCTCACATCCCCATTGCCCCCATACCACTACTCAATCCCTAGTTTATCCAGGAGATCTCTTCTATTTACCCTTACCAAGTAAATTCATGCATCCTTCCTTGGGCCCTCTTTGTCCTCTAGCCTCTCTGGGACTGTGGAGGATTATAGGTTGGTTATTTGTATTTTATATCTAATACCCACTTATTAGTGAGTACATACCATGTTTGTCTTTCTGGGTCTGAGTTACATCACTCAGAAGGATATTTTTCTAGTTTTATCCATTTACCTACAAATTTCATCAGGTCATTGTTTTTTCACAAGTGAGTAATACTCCATTGTGTAAATGTACCACATTTTCCTTATCCATTATCTAGTTGAGGAGTATCTAGTTTGTTTCCGGTTCTGGCTATTATGAATAATGCTGCTGTGAACATAGTTAAGCAAGTATCCTTGTGGTATGATTGAGCATTCATTGGGTTTTTGCTCAAGGTTGTTATAGATGAGTCTTGAGGTAGATTGATTCCTAATTTTCTGGGAAACTGCCATATTGATTTCCAAAGTGGCTGTACAAATTTGTAGTCCCACCAGCAGTGGAGGAGTATTCTCCTTACTCCACATTCTTGCCAACATAAGCTGTCATTAGTGTTTTTGATCTTAGCCATTCTGACAGGAGTAAGATGGTATCTAATAGTCATTTTGATTTGCATTTTTTCTGATGATTAAGGATGTTGAGCAATACTTTAAGTGTATTTTTGCCATTTCAGATTCTTCTGTTGAGAATTCTTTGTTTAGATTTGTACCCCATTTTTAAATTGGATTATTTTATATTTTGATGTCTAGTTTATTGAGTTTTTTTAAAATATATTTTGGAGATCATCCCTCTGTCAGATGTGGAGTTGGTGAAGATCTTTTTCCATTCTGTAGGCTTCTATTTTATTTTTTTGACAGTGTTGGTTGCTTTACAGAAGCTTTTTAGTTTGAGGAGGTCCCATTTATTAATTGTTGATCTCAGGGTCTCTGGTACAGGTGTTATATTCAGAAAGTAGTCTCTTGTGCCAATGTGTTCAAAACTACTTCCTACTTTCTCTTCTATCAGATTCAGTGTAACTGGATTCATGTTGAGGCCTTTTATTCACTAGGACTTTAGTTTTTTTGCAGGGTGATAGATATGGATCTATTTGCATTATTTAACATGCCACCATCCTGTTATACCAGCAACATTTGTTGAAGATGCTTTCTTTTTCTCATTGTATAATTTTGGCTTCTTTGCCAAAAATCAGGAGTTCAGAGGTGTGTGGATATTTGACAGGTTCTTTGATTTAATTCTATTGATCCATGTGTCTGTTTTTATGCCAATACCAAGTTGTTTTTATTGTTCTTATTACTGTAGCTCTATAGCAGAGCTTGAAGTCAGGGATGATGATATATCCAGAAGTTCCTTTATTGTACAGGATTGTGTAACATGACGGGCCTGCTCATTGGGGTTTCTGTCCCGCCTGGTACCCCAGAGCCGGCAAGCCCCAATGAAAATCACACAGAGATCTCTAAAAGTTATAAAACTGATTGGCCCATTAGCTCAGGCTATTTATTAGCTCTTGTAGCTTACATTAACCCATTATTCTGATCTATTTTTGGCATATGGCTTGGTACTTTTTTCAGCTGGCAGGTCACATCCTGCTTCCTCCATGGTCTGCGCAGGACTGGGAGGAATCAACTTCCTCCTTCCCAGAATTCTCCTGTTCTCTTTGCATCATTTCTACTTCCTGTCTGGTTTTCCAGCCTATCCTTCCTGCCTGGCCAATCAGCGTGTATTTAAAACATGATTGACAGAATACAGAC
>LOJH01004427.1:24131-34637 GCA_001685095.1 Ellobius talpinus | reverse complement strand
CTGGCCAATCAGCGTGTATTTAAAACATGATTGACAGAATACAGACAATTCTCCTGCTGGATTGTTTTAGCTACCCTGGGTTTTTTGTTTTCCCATATGAAGTTGAGTATTGTTCTTTTGAGTTCTGTGAAATATTATGTTGGGATTTTGATAATGATTGCATTGAATCTGTAGAGTGTCATTTTTACTATGTTAATCCTACTTATTCATGGTCATAGAAGACCTTTCCATTTTCTGACACCTTTTTAAATTTCTTTCTTCAAAGACTTAAAGTTTTTGTCATATAGGTCTTTCACTTGTTTGGTTATAGTTAACCCAAGATATTCTATATTATTTGTGGCTATTGAAAGGGGGTGTTGTTTCTCTAATTTGTTTCTCAACCTGTTTATCATTTGTATATAGGAGGGCTGATGATTTTTTTGAGTTATTCTTGTATGGGGCCACATTACCAAAGGTGATTATCACCTGTAGATTTCCCTGGTAAAATTTTTGGGGTTACTTATGTATACAGTTGTATCATCTGCAAATAGAGAAAGTTTGAATTATTCCTTTCCAATTTGTATCCTCTTGGTCTCCTTTTGTTGTATTATTACTCTAGGTAGAACTTTGAGTGCTATATTGAATAGATATGGAAAGAGTAGACAGCCTTATTTTGTTCCTAATTTTAGTGGAATCACTTTGTGTTTTTTTCCATTTAATTTGATGTTGGCTGTTGGCTTGCTGTTTATTGTTTTTATTATGTTTAGGCATGTTCCTTCTTTCCCTGACCTGTCCAAGACCTTAAGGTCTTGGGTACTGAATTTTGACAAAGGTTTTTACAGCATCCACTAAGATGATCATGTGTTTTTTCTTTCAGTTTGTTTATATGGTGGATTACAGTGATAGATCTTTATATGTTGAACCATCCCTGCATCTCTTAGTGTCTGCAAAAAGTCTGTCCAAGACCTTCTATCTTTTAGAGTCTATTGAAAAGTTGTGTGTAATTCTGATAGGTCTGCCTTTATATATTACTTATCCTTTTTCCTTTGCAGCTATTAATAATCTTTCTTTATTTTGTATTTTTAGTGTTTTGATTATTATGGGGCCAGGAGACATTTTTCTCTGGTCCAGTTGATTTGGTGTTCTGTAGGCTCCTTGTACCTTAATAAGCATGTCCTTCTTTAAGTTGAGAAATTTTTCTTTTGTGATTTTGTTGAATATATTTTCTGTGCCTTTCAATTGGAATTCTTCTCCTTCTTCTACCCTATTATTCTTAGGTTTGGTCTTTTCATAGTGTCCCAGATTTCCTGGATGTTTTACATTAAACATTCTTGGATTTAATGTCTTCTTTGACCAATGAATCTATTTCCTCTATCATATCTTCAATGCCTGAGATTCTCTCTTCCATCTCTTGTATTCTACTGGAGATGCTTGCCTCTGCAGTTCCTGATCTCTTACCCAGATTTTACAATTCCAGAATTCCCTTGGTTTTCTTTATTGCCTCTATTTTAATTTTTGAGTTCTGAACTGTTGTCTTCACCCATTTGATTGTTTTTTTCCCTTGACTTTCTTTAAGAAATTTAGTAATTTCTTTCATTTTTTTATTTGTACTTTCTTTATTTAAGGGAATTTTTCACTTCCCTTTTAAGAGGCTTTATCATGTTCATAAAGTTATTTTTAAAGTAATTTTCTTCTGATTCGTCTACATTAGGATGCTCAGATCTTGCTGTTGTAAGACCGCTGAATTCTGGTGGTATCATAGTGCCCTTTATATTGTTGAATATATTCTTACATTGTTGTTTACTCCTCTGTTCTTCCAACTGGTATAGGTGATGCTTGCTCCCACAGGGGCTGCTGTTCTTCCAATTGGTGTGAGTGGCACTTGTGTCTATAGAGTCTGCTGATGTTGCCAGAGAGAGATGTTTGCAGGTAGGATGCTGGAACAGCGGTGGTTGGACAGTGGCGTGGGTCTTGTGGGCACATAGTCCAGTTGGTGGCCCTGGTGGTGGTGTAGTCTGCCTACACGTCTCTTACCTGCTGGCCAGCTATTAGGGTCTGCACCAGCAGTGGTGTTCCACTAGAGTTGGGGGCAGCTCACAGCTGCTTTACCGGGGCAAAGATGGAAGGAGGAGGGGAACAGATGTAACCTGAGGTTTAGGGCCTAGAGATTGGGGCAGTTTAGCTGGGAGACCAATCTCTTACTTATTCTTCCAACTGATGTGGGTGGTGCTTGTGCTTATAGGGTCTGCTGATGTTGTGGGAGAGGGGCTGTTCATAAGGAAGATGCTAGGGTAGGTGGGCTTGGGCTGCACAGTGGGGCTTGTGGGACCAGAGTCCAGTGGGTGGCAGTGGTGGTGTTGCAGTCTACCCACACACAGGTCTCTCACCTTCTTGGCTGGCTGCGAGGGACTCAGCAGTAAAATTCTAAATGTATTTAATTAGTGATTAATAAACCATCGTATGGGAATACGGTGCAAAAGCCAATCAGAGGGGGATCTTGTAAAAGGTGCTATTAATCAGTTCTGCTTTGTCATGACCTGAGAAACAATCTTTAAAGGAGGAAACTTTGCTTTGACTCAGTCCATGGCTATTTGCTCCTCATTGCTCTTGTCCTATGTTTGCCAAGAATAATATGGTGGGATCATAAGACAGAAGAGGCCTGCTCATACTATGCTAGTTTTAAAGAGAGAGTGAAGGGAAGAGGGAGAGCAGTGAGAATAGATACAGGGTGGAGGAAAGGAGGGAGGGAGGAAGGAATTAAGGGAAAGAGAGAGAGGAAGAGAGAGGAAGGGAGGGAGAGACTCCTTAAGTATTATCCCAGTTCCCATTCAAGGTACATCCTCAGAAATGTAACATCCCCTTTCCAATTTTCAAGTTTTCAATTTTCAGCTAATTTGAGCAGGGTTGCTGGGCAGTGACTAAGACATCAAACATCAGGTTTTGGCCATATAATTCAGACCCACACTAAAACAAAGTCTTTGGAAAGTGTACTAGAGTTACTGGAAAGCAGAGTCCATTGAGGGCTGCTTCTGTGACTTTTATTTCATATTTTTACTCTTTCACTGTTGTTTCCAATGTACTTTTATTCAGATGTTGAAAGGGACAAGTAGAAATCACAATACAGTCTAAAACTTTGATTCGGATAGACTACAGAGTTTGGTACCGCCAGTTGACTCTTCTCATGTTTGTGATGGAGAAAGTGGTCACAACAGTCAGTGCCATACTTGAAAACCAAGTTCACGCACAATTGTTCATAAAATTAATTGGCCAAATGAGCACTTCTTCTTTTGAATTTTCCTATCATTTATTCTTGTCTTCTTGTCTCATTTTCTGAGATCTCCTTGAGTATTTATTCTATTTGCACAATGCCTACAGAGACATGGAATGCTGCTTTCTACATAAGTACTATATCTTTTGAGATCTTGTTAAATGTATTTTAGAATGCCAGTGTGGTATACCAACTAGTCTCTGGACTCTTCTCTTTCTTCCAGATTCATAGCCCCATATCCATCAAAACCAGATTAGTATTTTCTATTTAAAAGTGTAGCTATGCTGCTTCCTTACTCTAAAGTATCTTGTTTTATTTCTGCATCACAGTCTCTAAAATCAAATGATTATTCATGCAGTTCAAAATGTTTTCTACCAGAGATTTCCAAACTGTTATCTCATAGTTATACTTATAGCAAAATAGTGTGTGTGCTTAAAAACATGACTATTGATACCTGATAATTTCTTATCATACTACTTGTATTAAAACCTCAGACTTTTTGGCTGAAGTTGTAGGATTCACTGATATAAAATGATATTAGATGGATTAGTAGATCTGCTTCCTTCCTACACTCATCTATCAGGATTGTATCAAACCTTGATAAACCTCTCAAACTACCATGACCATGCACTTCTGGAAGAGCATTGGACTCAGGTTCAATAACCTCCCTGCTGTGCTTTGAGTCGCTGTTCCTTTATTTAGCACCACCCACCTTACCAATTTTAGAACCACTGAGTCACGGATCCTTCATTTAGCACCACCTATTTTGCCAATGTTAGAATTACCATTTCTTGAAGCCCTTTCTCAAAAGTTTAGCTGAGAGTCCTGGAGAACAGATTTTTAAAGCTCAGTCTTGGTCTTTAAGGTGCCCATGAGGGATGATTTGATACTTTATGCAAATAATAAATTTCTACATTTGTTTCCACTCTGTCTTGTTTTGGTAGTACTGATGCTATTCTGGCTATGGAAGGATGTTTCATTCAAATTTTATCTTATGTTGAAATCAAAAGAATAAGGAGGAGGAGGAAGGAAAAAGAAGGCGAAGGAAGGAGACTCTCTGTATGGGTGGGGTCATTGTTGCCACAGTCCTTTGCTACTGCTCATAGAGTCTACAAACAATAATATCTGTACTAGTCCCCCTTGAAACCTCGATTTCAGTGAAATGTCTCTGTGAACAGAAGCCTTTTCCACCTCACTTCCTCAGTGACTGACCCGGGTCTAGTATCCATGCTTGTGAAAAACACTCTTGAAATTGCATTTTATAAAATTGTATCATCAAATTCCCCTGCTCTTAAGTTACCATCCTCTGCTTTGGAAATATGTATAAGTTATTAGGAAATAAGTTAAGTGGGAAACGTATACTCTGTGCTTTGGATAATAAATAACTTGGATATAAAACGTCCATGACTCCCACCAACTCTCCCAACTTTGATGGTAACAGGCTGGATCATAGCAGAGAGATGACATTTTACAGACACTGAAGAGGTCAGAGATTAGTTTATTGCATGGTACTGTGCAGAGATATTTAAATCATCCCAGTCAAAGGCAGGAGAATGACTGAGAGTACAAACAGCACTAGATCTGAGGGAAGAAGGTCTTCTTGCTGGACAATATTCCTGTAAGTCTGGCAATTTTGGAATATGGTATATTTTTGAATATCTATCTACATAATCATCTAGTGTTGCTTGCCCTAGAACTATTGTAATTCAACAGATTAAGGAAAAGAATATTTGAGTTTAACTGAAATTATCAGGAAAGCAAGGGAAAAGGGAAGAAAAGTAGAACATGAGATGGTATCTGATATTAAGTTTAAAAATAACAATAGATTTAGGTTTCCCTGAGTTTGGTAATCTAATGACAATTAACTCCACATCCTGTCTCTCATACATTTTAGGTTTAGTCATCTTTTCTCCTTTCTTCTCTTTCCATAAGTTCTTTGTTGTAGAAAGACAGCCTGACATTGCCACTTTCAAGGATGTCCGGCATTTACAACAGCCTCTCACTTGCTTTGAAGGCAGTTAATGGGTCGCAATATCCTCACCTATAATGCTTTTCCACACTCAGGACATGGACTATTAGGGACTGTAGCAGCGAGTATGGGTGCTATAATTTGTGACCTTGATGAGAAAATCTGTATGTATTGGCAGGCTGATTGTTAATAAAGAAAATTACATGGGGCTAAAATCAAGGGAAGAATTGCACTTCACTCTTCGGGAAAATTAGTTATAATGAATTTGACTTTCTGATCTACTCTGTGTCCATCTGAACAAGAGAAAAAGAGAAACTGTTAGAAACCTAATGGAGAGGTCAGCAGCTTGCAGATTTATGGCTGTGAAGTGAGTGCTTATGATTTATGAGATGCCCCTGAATCAGTTGGCAGATAAACTTTGAGCCACTTTGGTTTTTATAGCAATGGGATAGCAAGCAGAGACTGTAGGAGGTCACAATCAGCCGAGGTGAGGAGTAGGGATGCCAATTTATAATAATCTTATTTACTCATTGGTATGTTCTATGAGAGAGGTACCTGCCACTAATAGTGAATTTAATTGAGAGCTTTTAATGCTCTTACACCATAAGACTATGCTGTAAGAATTGCCCATTTCTTCTAATCTTCCATCCAGTTATGATAGTATCATGTAAGTGGAAATACTTTGGCAAGGACAGTAGCATGAACAGTTCCGGATTTCCATTGGTATAAGTGAAACTTAGCCTGGAGAAGCCTTGCTAGCCCCAGGTAAAGATAACATGTGGCTTTATTGAAGATGATACTGAGCAGATGAGAATCTGGAGCAGCCTGAAGACAGCCCTTGCACATGCTTAGAGCCATTATTTCTTTGGATCCAAGAACTTTCTGGATTGACAGTATTTTTTTTTTGGAAATGGGGGATATTGAAGTGCATTATGCTTGTATTTTTTTTCTCAGTACAATATGAAAATTGGCTTATGGTAGTGGGTGCTGGTGGTCATAAAGTATCCCAGGAGTTCCATGTTATTGCTAGAATAATATGTCCCTCCTCGATTCTATTCACTTGACGTGCATTAACTTATAGTGATTCTAGATCAGTTTGGATTGTATCTTGTTTTCAAGAAAAACATTACCTACAGCAAACTTTGATAGGAATATCTCAATGCTTTTGATATGTTTGGTAGTAAATGGACAAAAGAAACAGTTACAAATTAATATTTTCAGATGTGATATTTTTTAAAGCATTAGTTTTTAATAGCCCAAAAATTCATCAGTACACATTGAAAAGGCATAAATTGAACAAAAATGTTTGGAAGGATTAGTCACTATAGCATTGCTCTGTTTCTGAGCATTTCAGAATAGATAGAATGCAGACTTAGCATTTTCTGGGGACCATTTGACATCTCAAGATATTGACATGAATGGCGATCCTTTCTGCATTGTAATTCAGGCAGCCAAGGAGGACATGGTAGAAAAATAGCTGAGAAGGATTCTCTAACAGATGTAAAGATGGCAGTCCATCTGTGGTAAGGTCATCTTCATCTTCCTCAAATTCAAGACGAATCTAGTCATGAAATGATAAGCACTTATTAATTGTAATGTTAATAATTATCATTCTGTAGTGATTTTAAGTGTTCAATAAAGATTTGGGAGAAAATTAGGAAAGGAAATCTTTAGCCCAAAATATGGATTTTCATGAGTCTAGAAGAGGCAGCCATAGATCTGTTAGTTATCTGAAAACTAGACCCAAGATCCCTCACATATATTTTGGACATGCAGCTGGTCCTAGATGGAGTATGTCCCTACAAAAATAGAAGTTGCTACTTGACTGTAGATGTGGGTTTGAGTGAAGGACAATAAAGGAACTAGTGTTAGTTCTCCCAAGAATGACCTTTCCTGTATCTTTGGTGTTGTCTTTGAGGTGCCTTTGATTTTGTTAGTTCACCATTTTGTTTGAGGTACCTTTGATTTTGTTAGTTCATCTTGATTTTGTTAGTTCACCATTTTGTTCTTCCCGCTTTCATTCAAATCTACCCAGCAACTAATATCTGGAAACAAGGCCACAGAAATGATGGGGACTGTTCCTGGTGGTTAAGATGCAGACAGACCAGTGATGGTGTGAGATCTCCTGAAATCTCAAGAGACTTTCACTCTGTCCAGGAAGGGCACTGGCCAAATTACTGTGAGGAGAAATCCCTATCTCCTGAAAGCCCTTGCTGTGAGGTGCTGAGTGAAACACTTTTGAGAAAGTTGGAGTTGCCAATAACCCCTCAGGCAGGGGGCTGCCTATGTCACTCTCCCAGGAGACATACTTCAAACGTGTTTGTCTCTACCAGGGTCGCAGCTTTCACGAATGAGGAAAGCAAAGTAGTAAAAGGCGGGATCTTACCAGGTGGAGTAATGACTTGACTTCCTTTAGTAGTCCTGCGAGTCTTGTTAATTTTGAAACTGTCTCTCTGATTTTAGAAATGAAAGCACCAACACCGGCAATTGACTCCAGATCAGCAATATCTGTTACTACATGCCTGAGGGTGTTGTTCCAGATGGTCAACAAACCTATGGTCTCTTTCAGGAGGACCTCAGACTAGGCAAAAACAATTGAGCAACACATTAAAATGTATGAAAAACTGCAGGTTGAATTGCATGTGATACCTAGTGTAGTGTTTGTCACTTGTGTTGTGCACTGTTCTGAGGATCAGCAGCAGCAGTGTTAGTACAGTGATTTGTGAGTGTCTAGACATGGAATAGATCTTCATAGATTTTCTCTTCCTTTACTTTTTAAAGATAGTCTCTTCTTCACTTTACCTCATGTTTACAGTTACTGATATGTGAAGTAGATGTGCAGAGTGTGTATAGCCAATGTATAAAATCATTAAAGAGCACAAAATATATGTGCGGTGCATTAAATTTTACAGATTAAGGTTGGTTACATCAAGGAACAGGTTGGGAGGGTGTCATAGTTACTATTAACAGGTTGCATAATGTGTCAGCCTTGCACCAGGTGCCATATTTGCCTCCTGTGAAGAATATACAGTATTTCCCAAGATGTAAAGCCCAAAGAGAAGGCAGCCACATCAGATGGGAATTGTAAGCTTTCTCCATGGATTGCTCCGTTTCCTTTTTCCTGTAATGACCTGCAACTTTATAGAGCTGGGGCCCCTGCTTCAGTTGATTTGATGAGAAAATGACACCGAGGCCTCACCTGAATCTCTTGGTCTTCTGTTGTGTTATATGGAACAGGGAGGGAATAATTGTAGCACAGCAGGGGAATTTTGTCCTGGATCCCTGGACCTTTAGCATATTCTTTGTCCTGGAAATGATGAGAACATTAGTGAATTGGAGAAGTGAGTCAATAAATCCATGAATAGTACATTAATGCATTTGGTCTATGTTCACCTTTAAAGGATGAGCACTACATAAAAATATTTAAATTTAGGAATGAGGAAAATGATGCATTGGTGTAGTTAGTGAATCAGATCAGTAATATCACTTTTTCAACTATCCTTGAAGCCTATTAACTTCTCTGATTTACCATTCTTTTGCTTTCTCATGCTTTCTAAAAAGTTGTTATTTGAAAGAAAGAAAAACAAAAAGCATAACTACAAAACACTTGGTGTTTTAACAATGCTCTTTCCTGGAATATCATTGGCACAGTGAGTGTGTATTTGTGCTTGTGACCCTCAGCTTCCTGTTACTTCTTATCACTGAGTCTGTACACCTTGACCATAGAATTTCCTTAAAAATACAAACTGTAATTTGATGATCATAATAGAATCAGTCATTAGAAATCTCATGCATAATATTTTCAGAAATATTATACAACAAGAAACTAAAATAAAAATAATATACTTAATCTTTCACATTATCAATATTTGTTGAAATTATACTTTGTTAAATATATTATTTAAAATACCTTTATTTGAATTTTATAGTGAGCAAAATTGTAAAGGTTAATGACCCACTAGGGGTCCTAACAAGTTGGAAGGCTGCCAGTCAAGATCGCAGAATGAAAAAATTTCTAGTGATTAAGTAGAACTATATGAATGTGTTTATTACACATGCAAAAGGTCTATGCTTCATGTTCCTTGTTGTTTGGCGTTCTTGTCTGTTGTTACCAACAGTCTTAACTGACTTAGAGGGAGCAGAGCCTTTTCATCCAGAAGGCGGAGCCTATTTACAGCTATTAAAATGTTTCCTTCAAAATGGTAAACTCATGCTTTGCAATGTCTCCCAAGTTTGGAGATTTCTGAGAAACTATAATTATTGCTATTATCATTATTGATTTTCTCCTCCCAGCATTATTTCTCTAATTGTAACTCTTCTTGATTTCAGCCTTCCCGACAAGCCATTGTGCTTTATTTGGTATCTGCTGTGCACTAAGTGAAAAATGCTGATGGGGACTGGCACCCAGCATCCCCCAAAAAGAAGGTAGAGATTCTTTTTAGTCAAACATTATAGGGTTTTCTGTCACAAGTGGAAAACTTTTAATTAAAAAATAATTTAAAATATAGAAATTTCTTATAGAGAAAAAAATCTCTTAAAGACTTCCCCCCTTAAACTTAAAGATTTCACCAAACTGTTCCATTCTTCTGGTTCTGTTTCAGTGGCAGAGGGTTTCTTGTGCCCATGAGGATGTGTTATATGATGTTTGGACCACAGTGCTTCTCTGCTGAGCTGCAGTACCACCCAGATATTGTTGTGAAAGCTCCTCTTGGGAGAAGCCAACAGTAAGTGAGGTACTTACGAACTCATTGAGTATTTCCGAAGTGAGGCGCTTGGTGTTCTTAGACAGGCCACGTGCTTGATTAAACAAGTGCTCGAGCGTCAACTGGCATCGCCCATTTACTGCTTCACACATGGGCACACAAGCCGCATTCTCCCACAGAAGCATGCTCGACAAGAGCGGCAGGAGGAGGGCCCCTGGCATGAAGAAAGAAATCACTTATGTGGTCTTTCCAAGTGAAGTTGCACATGTTATGCTGTCTAGGGAAGCCTTGTCTATCCCCTCTTTTGTACAGAGTAGTACATTTGAGCTGACTTGGGAGAACAAACATCATCTACTATGAAAACCATCTCCATACATACCCTTCATGACACAATCATACAGGTGCTAAGACCACTACTCTGATCACGCCAACTTTTCAGACTTGTGACAATGACCTGTGCTGATCCCACCAGGCGATAGACCTCTAAAACATTAGTTATTTGTTCTTTCAAGAGGAAAGATCAAGTATGTACCACATTCTTCCTTCCTTCCTTCCTTCCTTCCTTCCTTCCTTCCTTCCTTCCTTCC
>LOJH01004427.1:11244-23959 GCA_001685095.1 Ellobius talpinus | reverse complement strand
TCCTTCCTTCCTTCCTTCCTTCCTTCCTTCCTTCCTTCCTTCCTTTTTTTCCTTCCTTCCTTCCTTTTTTCCTTCTTCCCTCCCTCCCTCCCTCCCTTCCTTTCTTCTTTAAAATTTTAATTATTTTATTTTTTGAGACATGGTCCCTCTGTGTAGCCCTGGCTGTCCTGGAACTTGCAGACCAGGCTGGCCTCAAAGTCAGAGAGATCCCCTTGTCTCTGCCTCCCAAGTACTGGGATTAAAGGTGTGTACTTCACTGCCTGGCTAAAAAGACCTTATAAACCTTAGTGATACAACCACAGAGAATTTTCAGAAATAAAAATATGAGGACCAGTTGGGGCATAGTATTTAAAATTTCTGCCATAAGGTATGAATATTGAAATTACAATTCTCAGAATCTAAGCAAATGCATGGTGGATCGAGGCCCTTGGTAAGTCCAATTTCTTAAAGGGCAGAAATAGAGGATACCATAGAAAACTAACCTTATGGGTAAGTTGTGATTACACTTGAGATGCCTCAACGAATAAGGTAGATCAATTGAAGCTGATTTCTGACATAAACCTCTAGCCCCAAGGATCACACACATGCCTGAGAATATGAATACAAACACACGTAATACAAATGCACACCCGTGAAAATGAAAATGTGCAAAAAACCTCAACAAATGAGAAAAGCCTCTCCCAAAACAAAAACCCAAAATGATGTAAAAACCTATGAATCTTAGAATCCAACTTTGACAGAACCTTTGATGGAAGCAATTTGAAATGTCCAAAGTAAAAGGAGGGAATTATTAAGATTAAGGTGTGGGAAACATCTAATCTCAAATATTTCAAAGAATTAAAAAGAATCAGAAAAGTTATTCAGTGTGAAAGTTAGTTAACCAACCCTTTTAAGTATAAAATTAAACTCTTGTCAAAATTAACATTATCTCAATTTTCAAAAAACATGTTTTTATGTTAATTTATACTTGATAAATACACACAAACAGACATACATGTGCATGCATACACACACCACATACATCTTCTATTGCTTATTAAAGAGATATTATCAGTCTAGATATGTTAGTCTTTTGTTTCAAATTTCATAAATTTCTTAGTTGTTACAGATTCAGTTATTTCTATTTCTATTACTTTTTGAAGTTATAATGTATGTATATCAATTCCCCTTCATATTCCTTCCCTCAAACTTTCCCATTTACCCTTCCTTGCTCTCTTTCAAGGCCATGGTCTATTTTCTCATTTATTGTTGCTACGTACATATATGTACTCATTCAGCTTTCTTAATATATTATAAAAAATATAGAGGCCAATACATGGTACTTTATATTTTACAAAATCATTTGGTTTGAGCCAATTTCTCAGGAGAGTATAAGACACACATCTGCTACTGTTGTCCATGTTAGGCTGAGAACTGAAAGTTTCAATAGGTTGATTCAAGTCGGTCAGTCCAGAGCAGTGACCTGGAACCGGAAAGGGATAACTGTTTCATTCTGGAATTGTAACAAATTGTACCTATTCACTCCTGTGTTCTCATTCCAGATAATGTCCCGTATTAAGATGGACCATTCCTTGTACAGAGGCTGTCCTGAGCATTGGAGATTGTGTTTCTACTCAAGAGATGCTAGTAATATGAATACCTTGTTCTGTTCACTCCAATTGAGACAATACAAACCATAGAAATTGCTACATTTCTCTGGAGCACAGAAGGTTCTTTTCTGAACTGTTGATGGAAGAGTGTACTGTGTCTTGTGCCTTTTATAATGATTATAAAATTTTCCTAAGTACTACAGGAAACCAAGAAAGTGTTTCATCTATGCATAGTTTAGTGTAAAGTTATGAATTCATTCAGCTTGGAGGAGCATAAGTGAAGAAATACTTACAGGAGCGGGGTTGAGACAAAGACAGCCACATCTCTGAGAAACCAACTGATACCAACTGAAGAAGGCCACTTCACCAGAACCCTGCCTTCAATTATCTTTCCACCACCTATATAGTCCATCAGACCACTCCCAAAGGTATGCACAGATGGGCTGTGGAAAGAAATGATATTTGGAATCCCAGGTGAGGGTCCCATGACCCTGACTCCTCAGGCAGTGTTGACAGTCTCATCGCCATAATGACAGCCCTAGCTTCATCTATATTGTTTTCTTTACTCTACACTCAGTTAGGCTTCAGTTTTATCATAGTGGGATCATCACTCCCAGATGTCACTCCAGAGGAATGTAGCAATTTCCTAACACTTCATCTTTTCCCTCAGGCTCTTACAGTCTTCTGTCAACTCTTCAGCAACATTTCCCGATAAATAAAATGTGTGATGTGACAAACTTTATTTTATTTCCTTTATGAGCATTGGGCCACCATGCCACAGTAACAATAATATAACATCACCATTTTAATTGATATAATTTTCTCTCAGTAACAACCAACCACTATAGAATTGGTCTTTGCTACAAGGTTAATAGCAACAGTCACATGTGATATAGATGTATTTTTGAAAAGTTCATAGGCATACCACATCTATTTATCAAAGTAGCAATGAAAGTCTTCCAATCGGACAAGGCTAGAACATCTTCAGCCATAGATTTTGGCATGGCTTAGAATATAAAACATGGGTTCCCATTTTGAACAATGCAAGTCAGAATGCGGTTAGTTGGTTGCACTCTGAATGTGGTGCCACTATTGAAATAGCCACTATACTTTTTGCTTAGATTGATTATTGTGTTAATATACAACTTATCAAGTCATTTATTAATACTTCACTCCAGTATTCTACCTAGTATATTTGGAATTATCAAATCAGCAGGCACATTGGGAGTTCCTAGCTCAGGCCCAGCCTTATTTATCCATACCCTGGAACAAGAGCCTATTATCTTCATCAGCAGGTTTATCTCATTTGGTTTTGACATATGTAACAACAGAACACATGCCTTTTGGAGGGCCTTTGAGGCCTCACTGGCTAAAGAATCAGGACAAAAAACATCTCCTCATTTGCCACTAATTTTATGGCTTTTGTGCAACTTTTCCACCATGTACCACACCTACTTTGAAATTCTTGACAGCTATGTTTACAATTCCTTTAAGTATGCATGCTAGTTAGTATTATATGATGCTAATTTTCAGATGGGGTAGGCATGGTCTCTGAAGAGTTGCTGCTACCTTCTCAACACAAGGGAAATTAATTTTGTAATTCAGCTTCGGGGCTATCCTAGAAACAATAATAAGGCTTATAAAAGTGTGAAAAGATCCCATTGAGTTTACAACAGCTTCCTCTAAGTGTCATTAACAGGTTGTGTGTGAGTCACTACTTATTTAGCTCTTGAGAATACAGTAATATTCTCAAGTCATTTGGCTTCCCTATCCTTCGGCATCTCAAAGGGGCCAAGAAGCTGGCAAGATCCAGACATCCTGCTTTGGGCAGGGTTAAATTAAGTAGGTGATGGTGCTCATAGCACTTGCTACATTCCCTCATTTCACTGGCTCTGGGTACCTGATCTGCTCCAGGCTGGCTCTGTAATGGCTTCATTTTGGCCATGTGCTAAGTTCAACTTACAGTAGACCCCCTCAGAGAAATTCTTCAACTTTGGTACCCATCATGTGTAACAGCAGCTCATTCACCCAGTGAAGGTGTTTGCCGTGGAGATGTGAACACTGTATATTCTATCATATAAATCATCTTATGGTCACAAGACAACCTAAATACTTTAATTGCTCTCACTCGTGTTCATCTCTTACTGTCTGTTTCTTCCAGTTAATTTTGACATTGCTATGAATTAATTTTAAATTAAGTATTCATTCAGCAGATGCACTTTTTCACAATAGGGCACTAAGAAATCTGTAATTTTATATTGCCTTTGTAGCATCTTACACAGATGAGAAACACTGAAAACACTGGCAATTTTGTTAGTCAACACAATGAGGCAATTCCAAACCCAGGAGAACCCTTCACAACTGCAGGTACGGTGCCAATCACTAGCATCTCTTCTTCCCTTCAGTAAACTGTGCCTACAACTCACATCACATCTGAAACCCATAAACATTTCATCTGCTCCTCTGTCAGTATTTTCAGATAAACTCCCATTTGATGACATCAAAATTCTTGCAATTTTCTTTTCCTATAATAATTTCGATAGCATTTTACAAACCTATTTTTTGTGTCAATATCTGTCACTCAGAGTCACCAAAACTTCTCATATTATGAATGTGATCCTCTATTGGTAATAAGAGTGTGAAGGTAAACTCCCAGGCCCCACAAAACTAATGCTTTCCTGTGGTACGAAATATCTCTGTCTCTAAGGCTCTAGTATCAATGTATGCCCATTAAACACATGGAAGCAAGAATATTGGGAAGATTCTGCCACATTCAGTTGAACTGTAGGGTTTTTGGAATTATTTGTAATAAAGCACTAATAATTAGGTATGTGATCCTCATAAAAAATTCTGGCCCAATTCTTCAGTAAAAAAAGGAAAAAATAAACTTATATTTTATATGGGTACACAAAAGACACAAGATAGACAAAACAATCTAGAATCTGAGAAGCAAAACCAACTAAAACATTAAAAAATAACTGCTGGAGATATCACCATCCCAGATTGCAAGTAATTTTATGGGCTGTAGTAATAAAAACACCAAGATAACATGAAAAGGAATTTAGAAATTAAACAGTTATTGGATCCACGGTCAGTGGGATGACAAGAGGAGTTCCAAGAAAACATACCATTATGTTCCAAAAAAGGTGGAAAGGAGAATGGTGTTGCCCAACTCTTAAAAGAAGGACTAGCTGAAAACTTTTTCCCTTTGGTAGAAGGTAATACCTTACAGATGCAAAATTCTCACCAAGTTCAGTCAGGATACATCCAGTGTTGTCCACACTGATATTTAATGAAATCATAGTCCAGGAATGAAAATGAAAATAAAACATAATCTTCAAACCAGACAAGAAAAAAAAATGCCCTGATACCTCCAAAGGAACACAAGACCTAATGTTTGGGGGAGTTTTTTCTCTGAATCCATGATGCTGATAATCAAGAAGCATATGCAATGAAAAAGGTTTATTTGTAAATAGTATACATTAGCTAGACTACCTTTCAGAAGTGATTTAAAGAATTTTCAGATAAAGTAATAATTTAAAAACTTTATAAACAGTAGAGGGTTTTTTTGGCACTGTTGGATATTGAATGAGGGACTATGGCAGGATAGTACTCGATAGCTGAGTGGTGTTTTCATCCAGTAGACCTATGCTCAAGAATCAGTCAAGGAAGAAGTAAGAAAGAGTCTTCTTCAAAGAAAATAGAGATTCCTGCTGTATTCTAGGAGACACGTAAGGAAGCATGGAAACCAATGTTTCTCAAAGTAGTCCTTGAAACAGAAAAGGAAGAAACCCTACCAAACTCATTCTATGAGGTCAGTACTATTTTCTCAACCAAAACAGATAAGCACACAGCAAGAAGAGCAACTTATACATTATTTCTCTGATGAGCATATATGCAAGTTTTCTTTACAATGTAATGAATGCTAACTAAATGCATCAACATATTTTAGAAGTGATCATTGGTCATGTTCACACTAGTCTCATTCTGGGAAGATAAGGATGGCTCAGCATATGCTAATCAATTGATGCCTTACACCAAATAAGCAGATCCAGGAACCAAACTTAGATGATCATTTGAATAGGTGTAAAACCTACCTTAATGTAAAAAATCCTGAAGAAACTAGAAATACAAATGTCACTCTTCAACATAAGAAAGGCAACATGTGAGAAACCTACAGCCAGCATTATACAAAACTGACAAAGGTACGGAAAGCCCTTCTCCTAAATTCATGAGAAAGAACAGGATGTCCCTGCTTCTTCCTATTATCTGTATGATGCTTATAATCTTAGCTAGGGCATAAAGCAAAAGATCAAAATACAATGATTGTAAATCATATTTATAGAGAAATAAAAGTATCTATATTTACATAATGCATTTACTATTCTATATAGTCATTAACATTTTAGCTAGAACAACAAAGCAAATGTTTAAACATGGAAGAAAAATGAAAGCAGGCAGTAGGTATGCTAAAACTCCCATGTACATTAACTGGCAGAATTCACACCACAAAAGAGTTGTATTACCAAAAACTATCTCCAGATTTAGTACAATCCCCATCCTCATTCCAAACATATTCTTCAATCATAACAAAACTCTAAAATCAATATAGGAGCACAAATCTCCAAAAAGTCAAAGTAACCCTGCACAATAAATGTAATGCTGGAGGTAACATATCCTAATTTCCAATGAAATAACCATAGCTGTAATAACAAAACAGCATGTTCCTGACAGAAAGCAGACATGTGGTCAAATGAAATGGAACAATAGACCCAGAAATAAAGAGACAAAGGTCTTGAAGAATACAATGCATAGAAGGACTGAATGTAGATTGCCATAAATAGTACCCAGAAATCCAGATATCCACCCTTTGAAGAAGAAAAATATACCCTTAGCTCTAACTTGGTACACACTAAATCCAAAATGGATGTTAACATGAACTAGGAGTGTTGAAATGCTGGGGGAAGCATAGGGAGAACCCTTCAGGACACAGGCACAGGAATGAGCATCCTGAGAAGGACTCTGTTAGGAGGTCCAGCAAATGCTGGGGGGGATATGAAGACACAGCCACCAAACTGTGAGTGGAGGGGAAACCATTCCAGCTGTTACAGAAGCAAAGCAAGCCAGACCAAAAGACAAAAATCATGTTTCTGTCATATGCAAAAATGTAGATTTATAATAAGCATATTACACACATATGTACACACACACACATATATATATATAAAATAAAAAAGCGGAATTGAAACTAAGAGCAGTGAACAAGGCCTAAAGGATCATAATGGGGGAGGAAAAAAATGGGGAATTAAAACGGTAAAACATAACAAGTCTTCTCTTGTGTGTGGAAAACAGATTTTACTGCACACAATTATACATACATGCACATCCATATTTGACATGAGAACTGCTGAAGTGACTCAGTGGAAAGGAATCTTTGCTTCCATAGCCTGATGAGATGAATTTGGGTCCCTCAAACAAAAAGTAACATGGAAGGAGAGATCAAATTCTCCACATTTGATGTGAAAGCAGAAGCAGGAAGATATTGCCAGGAACCAGGACCAGTAGAGGATGGGGGAAAAGATGGAGGCATGTAGAGGAAAAGCGAATGAGAACTAGAAACAGGGAGATATGCACAAGAAAATGGCTTTATGAAACATGTTATTTTGTATACTAATTTAAAGGAAATAACAACAAGAAAAGTAATAGAAGTAGAGTGACAGTGAGGAGATAGGAGCTTATGCATGATGTACTATCTACTCTGTAGAAAATAAACTGAAATGACTATTACTATTTGATAAAGACTTTAGCATGAAATTATTATCAATGAAGAACATAGAACATTACAAAAGGATAAAAAGATCTGTCCAGGGGCTGGAGAGATAGCTTAGTAGTTAAGAGCATTGACTATTCTTGCAGAGGACCCAGGTCCAATTCTCAGCAACCACATAGTTGCTCGTAACTGTCTGTAACTTCAGTTTCAGGGGATCCGAAGCCCTCCTTTGACCTTTGTGTCCACCAGGCAGGCCTCTGGTGCACAGATGTACTCACAGGGTAAACACAGCTACACACACACACACACACACACACACACACACAAACTTACAGTGATGTTCTAAGAGAGATGTTAAAATTCCAAACATGTGCACACCAATAAAATATTCCCCAAATACCCAAAGTAAAAAATGCATTGAGCTGAAAGGAGAAACACACACACACACACACACACACACACCTGTAAAGATTCCTATAAAGAAACATCAGTGCTGGGAGAGGCACCACATCACACCCTGTCTGAGACAGATGACACCTCAGCCAAAAACCAGAGCTCAGCAAATCTAAAGATTAAAATCACATATGCTGTGTTCCCAGACAAACATGGAAGAAAAGTAGAAATCGGTAGAGTAAACCTGTGCAAATTAATCAACAGGATCCTCAACAACCCATGTGATTAAGGATGACTCCAAAGATAAAACTTCTAAGAACCTCCACTTAAAATACAAGACACGGCCAACACAAGAAGAAGCAGTGGCAGGGGCTCCTGGAAGGAGAAATGGGAGAGAGGGCGTTGGGGTGTGTCTGAAATCAGCTGTCTATGCCACTGTGGAGAAACTTGAGACACTAGACAAAGATGAAAGAGATAGGAAGATCGAGCACAGTCGTAGAAAGGAAGGAAATTGAAAGTCAGTAAAACATGCTGGAGTTTCTTTGGGAAGCCTCGGTGCCGGTTATGATGTTCTAGTGAGACCGACAGCATGGAAGGAAGCGATGCGCAGCTGTGGCGGAGGAAGTCAACCATCCCTACTGGCGCCTGTGTTCAAGTTCTCGTGCCTTGCCGCTGCTGTCCTTCCGGAGGCAATGTCCAGTGAACATTACCATTCTAAACGTTATTTAGGCCTGACAGAGATAAACACTTTGAACAAGCAGCTAATCAAGGGCAAACTTTAATAAGATGGAAAAAAGAAAACAAGAAAAGGAACAAAGCAGAAAGAACAGAAATTAGCAACTGTAAGGGGGGGACACCTCCTGAACATACTAGAAATCTAGGGATGGCTCAGCCCTACAATTCTAAGAGTTCAGAAAGCTAAGGAGCAGGCATTGCTTTGAGATTGGGGACAGCCTGGGATATGTTGTGAGTTCAAGGCAACCTCCAGTACAGAGACAGTTAAACAGAGAGAGACACAAAACGTTCACACATTTTAAACGAGAAGTTCCAAGAGGAATACTATCCGCAAACAGCAACTCTGTGGAAGGTAAACACAAAGGCAGACATCAAAAGAAAAAGAAAACCCAGGGAAAGCTGAAACAGCCAAAGGCATCATCACACATTAGTCAGTTACCTTGGGGATGTAAGGGCACACTATGCTTTTCTGTGCTAGATTTGGTAAAAAGCACACCCTGGCAGCTGAAACAGGAGTTAAGTCTAGAGAAGAGTTTTCATGGTAGTAACTTGTGGTGCTTGATAGACATTCCTTAGCAAACTTTTACCAAAGGTTCTTCATCACAAGTTTGTTGAAATTGTCCTCTAAGAGGACATCTGAGGGTTGCACATAAGACTTCCCTACACTACCCCAAGGGTGGGGTGCAGGTGTTAGTTTTTTTCCTGTCCTCTCCAGATGGGACATTGATGTAGGATCTTAGGTACACAAGTGGTTTTAGTAGAGTTGTGTGATCGAGACCTGCATGTAACTTGGGTTTGTAAAGTTCTAAGGCAATCAAGGTAGAATGAGAGAAGCAAAATCATGACAAAGGGGGTCACTCAACGATAAATGTGACAAGTTATGATTGAGATCAGGCCAGAGTTCCTATAGAACAGCAAGGCAGAGAACCAGATCCTATGGCATTGAGTTTCCAGAGCAGTGATTCTGAACCTCACCAATACTGTGACCCTTTAATACATTTCTCATGTTGTGGTAACACCCAATCATAAAATTATTTTCAATGTTAGTTCATAACTAATTTTACTACTGTTATGAATCATAAATATTTTTGGAGATATGGGGCTTACAAGGGGGTCATGACCCAAAGGTTGAAAACAATTATTCTAGAAAATCTTCCACTCCGAAAAACAATTAATTAGAGGGATCAAAGAGGAAGTAGTATTTACCACTACCCTCAGTACTGTAAATGAAGACCTTGTTGAGTGGGAACCATCCTACCATCCCAGTAAATTCCACATCCATAGATGAAGGTTCTTATAGGGTACCCAGGTACCCAATTTTCAAGTACATTTTTGGTGGGTCCCTAGAGATGTGTGAAATACTTGAGCCTTGTTGAATATATTTTATGATTACTCGAAACATCACTGGAAGCAATGAGCATCAATGACTAGAAATGGGGAAAAAGTTGTGAAGCTGAAAAAGTTTGATCTTGTCCTGGATGTCGTTAGCTACCTACCAACCTCACAGAAGGTAGATTGACATTGGTTAATAGACGAGGGAAAGGAGCAGAGCAGCTGAAAGGATTTACATTGTCATAGGGTTAAGGAGTTCATCACAGCTCTTCAGAGAGTACACTGTAAGCAATTCTCCCCTTAAGTAAGACTATTAAAGGGGAACACTGCATGGGAGTACACAAGTTTTGCTTTAGGATTTGAGCAGTAAAGGAATCTTGTGCTGTGGGTGGAAATGGGACCCGGAAAAGGGTCGACATTGCTCACCCAGCCCTAGGCACTTCCAGCAGATGGTGGTAACTGATGGATACCTTTTGGCCACAGGACTGGATAACAGGCTGTCAGAGAGGGAAGATGCCTTGAATGTCAACGGGGACTGCAGTTTTAAATGTGGATCTGATCAAATGTCACTGGGGCTGCAACAAATTAAACAGATTAAAGTCATACACAATCTGTATTATGGTACAAGAAAAGCAGAAATCAATAGCCTCAAAACAACAAGGAATCTCCAAGACTGGGTAAGTCAAACAAATAAGATAGGTAACAAAAAAAATCTGAAGAAAAAAACAAAAGTAAATAAAATTTCAAAGTATTTAGCGAAAAAGCTAATGCTGTCCTGACAGGGAAATTTGTAGCATTTATTTAATGGCACTGGGTGAATGTCAACATACCATACTATCATCTAATAAAATGAGAGTAAATTAGAAACCAGAGAGAAAATAAAAGGAAATTGAAACAGTACTAAAAATCAATAAAACTGAATATAGGAATCTGAAAATATCGAAACCACAAGTTGGTTCTCAGAAAAGAAAAAAGCCAGTAAAGCTTATAATCCTCTAAGAAGACTGACAAAGTAAAGAAAATGAAGCAAATCATTAAAAATAATTTCATGGCTTGAGTTTAAATACTTCTCTTAGGCTTATTTCTGAACAACTGATCCTTAGGCATGCAAATAATAAGTTTATCTTATGATAAGTTAATAAAAATAATAACAAAAAAGAAATAACTACTAGGATATTAGTCAGCTAAATTTTTGAATTCTAGGGATAGATTGAAATGGACCTATTCATGAAAGTTCTTAGAGGCAAAGTCAAGGGTCCGTGCTATAAGTGCTTAGTCAGTTGTGTGAACTACATATTGAAGATATCTAGCAAAAGTGTCACTAATTGAACACCTATCTCTTCTACAATTCTAGAGAAGTCCCAGCACCTAGGTATGGGGAGTTCAAGATATAGTGCAGGCTTCCATAAGTTCAGGCTCCACCTGTTTAAGCCTTTAGGACATTTTCTTAATGATTGATGAAGAAGGACCCAACCCATTTTGGGTGGTGTCATCCTTGGGATGTTTGGTCCTGGGTTCTATAAGAAAATAGGCCAGTGGTTCTCAACCTGTGGACCATGACCCCTTTGGGAGTTGAATGACCCTTTCACAGGAGTTGTCAAAGACCATTGGAAAACAAAGATATTTATATTATGATTCATAACAGCAAAATTAGAGTTATGAAGTAAGGCAAAAACAATTTCATAGCTGGAGTCACCACAACATGAGGAATTATATTAAAGGAAAGCCAAGTTAGGAAGGTTGAGAGTCACTGATGTATTCTGAATAAGCTAGTAAGCAACAATCCTCCATGGCTTTTGCATCAGCTCCTGCCTCTAGGTACCTGCCCTGCTTGAGTTCCTCCACTGACTTCCTTTATTGATGGACTATGATAATTCAAATAAACTTTTCTCTCCAACTTGCTTTTGGTCATGACATTTCATTGTATCCATAGTAACCCTAGTTAGTACAAGTATAAATAGCTCCCATAAACACCTCCAAGAGGAGATGCTCTCATTACTTTTAATCCAGAGTTGGTTTGTTTCTCCACTGTGTTTTCCTATGAGATGGCTCTATGTTATGGAACCAGACTCCTGGAGTCCTCCTCGAGGCCCTCAGCAGCTAGATCAAATAGAGTGAGTGATAACAACCATACATCTCTTATCTTCAAATGCTGAAAACTTCCTTGATTGGTTTCCACATGGAAGATTTTTTAGAGATGAAGCTGTCTTTGACTCAGCCATGCTACTGTATATCCTCACTTATGCTCTTCCACACCAAATGAATTTATAATTTTAGATCAAGAAGTTGCACTTGAATAAAAATCTTTTGGTTTCATGCAGTAATTAGAAAAAATTTTTTAACCTTTTCTATAAAAGGCATGAAGCACAATAGGATCTTAGATCAGTTGTTCTGAATGGAAGTTCCTTGCTCCAGAGAAATGCAGCAATTTCTATGGTTTGTGTTGTCTCAACTGAAGTGAGGAGAAAACTTCATTCATATTACAGTAATTCATATTACTGGCATGTCTTGTGTAGAAACTAGGGAGATCATCACACAATCTCCAATTCTCTAGACTGTAGGCAGAGGCTGCTCACTCATTTCCTGACTGCTCAGACCCTATAACTACACAGAAAACTATATTAATTACAAGACTGTTCAGCCAATGATTCAGGCATATTTCTAGCAAGCTCTTACACTTTAAATTAACCAGTTTCTATCAATCTGTGTATCATCATGAGTCTGTGGCCTAACTGTAAGGTTTCTAAGGTTCTGGTGTGTCCTCCTTTGGCAGCTACATGATGTCTCCTTGTCTCTGCCTACTCCCTCTCTATATCTCTGTTTGGATTTCCCACCTGGCTTTGCTTTGCTAGGCCTTTGACCAAAATGGCTTTATTCATCAACCAATAAAGCAACA
>LOJH01004426.1:10961-27189 GCA_001685095.1 Ellobius talpinus | reverse complement strand
TCCAGGACAGGCTCCAAAGCTACAGAGAAACCCTGTCTCAAAAAACCAAAACAACAACAACAAAAAATATTTTTATTTGTTTGTTGTACATCACCCCACCCCCAGTATAAGCAAGATTTTATAGCCCAGGCTGTCTGGAACTAAAAATAGTCTGCGATAATTGAACTCCTCATCCTCCTGCCTTCATAGGGTGCTGGATTACAGCCTCTGGCACCCTGGCTGTGCTAGGAATTGAACCCTGAACTTCATGGTGCTAGACCAGTACTTTAAAATCTAAGCTATGTCCCCGCCCCAGTTTACTCTTCAACTAACTAAAAACTTGACAGCTTTTCGTCTTTCTTTTTTTAGACAGTACATTTTTAACTCTTTATTAAATCATTTTTAATATGTATGTGTGTGGAGTTGGCACATGGTTTTTTGAGACGGTTTCTCTGTGTAGCCCTGACTGTCGTAGAACTCGTTCTGTAGACCAGGCTGGCCTTGAACTCCCAGAGATCCACCTGCCTCTGCTTCCTGAGTACTGGGATTTAAAGGCGTGCGCCACCATGCCTGGTTTATTTTTCTTTTTTTAAGCAGGATCATACATAGCTTTGGCTGGCCTCAAACTATGTAACCGAGGATGATCTTGAACCCCTGATCCTCTTGCCTCAGTTTAAGGCCTGGGATTACAGATATGTGCTACCATGCCTGCTTTATTTTTTAATAAAAATTTAAAAAATAGTTTTCTATGGGTACAAGAGATGCCAGGGATTGAACTGAGGGCCTCACACCTGTTGAATAGGAGTTTTATCCCTGAGCTACACCTCTAGTCCACTTTGTTTTCATTTAGTTCATGACTAATTTATGAACAGATTCTCAGATTTGAAGAGTGTGTTTTTTGATGACCCCAAAGCTCTGTATCGTAGGCAACTTGATTGTTTTTGAAAAATACTTGCTGTCCTTGTTATCTCTTTGTTTCTGGACATTTGGCAAAGGTACATTAAAGTCTTTATTCATGATTGTGGGGCTTTGTATATATTCATATATATATATATATATAGAACAGGACTACAAAATTTGAACCCACACAAAGTCATGGAGGTTCCTACCTCTAATGCTATGTCTCTTTTAATTTGAGTCAGGGTTTCATGTAACCAAGTTTGCACAAGGCCTGACATCTGTCCCCAGCGCAGATCAATAAATCAAAGTGCTAAACAGAACTGAAGGTATAGCTTAGCTGTAGAGTACCTATCAGCACCACAGGCTCCTTGGTCTGACCTGCAACAGTGAGGGCGAGGACCTCACTAAGCATAGAAGTACATGTGACCCAGCATTTAACATAGAGATAAATACTCAAGGGAAATGAAACTGATATCCAGCACATCATGTGGGAATATTCTAGTGTAGTTTGTAATGGTAGCTCAAGGGTCAGTGAGATGTATATTATATTAGTACAGTGGACTAATAGCCACAGAGAGGGCTGAAATGCTCAGACATGTTTAGATACAGGTGAGCCTTGAAAGAAGTCATTCTCTTTATGTGACATTTTTTAGAAAATTGTGCTTGCTTGAGCTTGGGTGAGGTAGAAAACAAAGAATGAGGATGAGTATGAGGGGGGCGGTAGGAGATCTTGCTGAAATATTTTAAAATGTATTGTAATAGAGTGGTATAAATCTGGACATACTAGAAACAGTTAAACTGTATAGTACATTTGAATGTCAGTGACAAACCATATTCTAGTAACATTCTACTTTTTTGTTTTTAGGTTTTTCTCTTTTTTTCTTATTTCATTTATTTTTTGTTGTTTAAATTCTAATAACTTTCACAAGACCTTACAGACTGGTCAGCATTGCAGCAGGCTGCACTACAATACATTACATGAAAGAGAAGACATGGGGGAGGAGGTGGGTAGGATACAAAGTGTACATGTATGAAACTGTCAGAACAAAAGATTAAAAATTCTTATATACTAAACATTTTAAACTTTGTGTGATCTAATATAATTACTTTTTTTTTTTGAAAAGCATACCTGCCTCTGCCTTAAAATAATTAAGACTATAAACAGAATGGTTATTTATCAAGTAAAAGTTTCTGGTCCCAGAATCTTCTGAGCTGTCTTTCATGTCAGATTCCTGTGGGTAACTAGAAAATTTGCAAAGTAGTGAACCAAATCATAAGGCTCAAAATGCTGAGGGTGTGTACTCAGGGCTGCTTTTGTTTCCATTTGGTCTTTTTGAGCCAGTGTCTCATATCGTAGCCCAGGCTGGCCTGCATACTCTTGCCCAGCTCTCTGGGCTGGTAGTGTGTGTCCAGTTTTGATGAAGCTTGTGGTGTATGTTGAAGAACTTGTCTTTATTTATCCCCAGTTTCTGACGTGATCTTTAGAACCCTAGTATTTTCTGTCTTTGTTATGCTGATGAAGACTTTAAGTTAGATCCCCAGCTTCAGAATGAGGGCTGACCCACATCCCAATGGTTTAGGGATGTTGAACTCAGTTTACTGTCAGGAAAGGAAGAAGGGGGTTGTAAATTGAGTCCCTAGAGCAGTCTAGGATTCGATCTAGTGTCACTAAAAGATGAGACTCCAGTACAAACTAAGCTGTATCTTAGTGATTCCAAGGGTATGAGCTGGAGGCTTGCCCTGACCACAGGACCTGAGAGAAACCATACAACTCTCCTGAGTTCTGTTGGGTTTTTCTAGTGAGGGATGGAAGCTGAGGATAAGGAGCAAAATATTTCCAAGACCCAGCTGGGACCCAGCTTTCTGGTGGAGCATCTGAGGCCTGTATTCACCTGGTAGCAGGACTACATTTTACAGTTAGAGCTGAATCAAAGGGACAGAATGAGATGGGACCTGTTTGTGAGATGGGGTAAACTTTGGCCAGATTTCTTGCTTCTGAATTGTATAAATAACACATGAACCAGACCTCAAGAAAGCTTTTTCTTTTCTTTTTTTTTAAAAGAGTAGGTACAGTTGATTAGGTTAGACTTGAACCCTTATGTTTGCTGTAAATCCCACTGCAGTTCCATTCCACACGTTTGTAGTTTGTTGCTGGAATTTTGTTTCTATCTTATCAACTCTCAGCAGCTAATGTCTCCTGAGTTGGAACCTGAGAGTTGTCCTGCCTGCCATATATGAGCCTTCACACATGCGCGCAATAGGAAATGGGAATGTGAAAACAAACCTTGACTTCTGAGTTTTCCTTCTGTAAAATGAATACTTAGGTTGGTACTACTGTTAGCTTCTTTTTGGTGCTGAGAGTGGGAATGGAAGTAGGTCACTAGATTAGAGCCAGGTCAAACTAGCAAGACCCATGTTTCCAGCCGTCCTGGCACACTGGCTCCAGCTGGAGCTCTGTCCTAGCTGTCTCCTCATCAGAAATGAAGAAAACCATTTTGAAAATTGGTCGTCTCAAGAACAAAAATAAAAGTCTGGGTGGGCTGGTAGTGAACTACTAGCCAAGTACCTTCGAGGCCTGAGCTTAAATCCGCAGTATGACAGAAGAGAAAGCAGTAGGGTCAGTCAGTGCCCACTGAAGAAGGATTTCTAGTCGTACATACATGCTGATGTAGTGATCCCAGAGTAGAATCAGAAGGTAGCACTGGGGCTGCTGGACAGTGAGAGTGGCTTTTTGCAGAGAATGCTGTTCAGTAATAAATTTCAGCCCTCCCTTTTCTTTCTTTCTGGCAGGGTCCTGCTATGTAACCTTGGTTGTCCTAGAACTCACTTTGTAGTCCAGGCTGGCTGAAATGGAGATTCTGTGACAACCTCCTGTTCCAGCCTCCCTTGTGCTGACAACTCAGGTGTGACTTACCATGTCTGTCTGTGATATCGTGATATTTCTTCAGATTTTTTAATGTGTGTTTTGCCTGCAAGCACGCAAGCGCACCACAAGCTCCCTTTAAGGGCAAAAGAGGGCATTGTACTTCCTAGAACTGGAGTTAAGGATAGATGTGAACCATCAGTGTAGGTGTGGTGACTTGAACCTAGTTCCTTTACAAAAGCAACATGCTCTTAACTGCTGAGCTGTCTCTCCAGCCCCATTTCTTCAGATTTTTTTTTTCTTGAGACAGGGTTTCTCTGGTTTTGAAGCCTGTCCTAGAACTAGCTCATGTAGACCAGGCTGGCCTCCAGAGATCCGCCTGCCTCTGCCTCCCAAGTGCTGGGATTAAAGGGGTGTGTCGCCACCACCCTGCTTCTTCAGAATTTTTAAGTTCATGTTAGTTTCTTTTGGTTGTTGTTGATATTTTGTGGGGTTTTGTTTTGTTTTGTTTGTTTCTTTTTTTTTGGTTTTATGAGACAGGATTTTTCTGTGTAACAATCCTGGCTGTCCTGGAGCTTGCTTTGTAGACCAGGCTGGCTTCAAACTCACAGAGATCCTCCTGCCTCTGCCTCCTGAGTGCTGGAACTAAAGGCGTATGCCACTGCCACCCCGTGATGCTTTCTGTTTTGGAGGGGTATTTTGCTGTGAGTTCTAGGCAACACTGTTAGTTTCTGCCCTTGGATAGTGACTAAAGGCTCTTGAAGGATTTGAAGTCAGCAAGTGTTTATCAGCCATGTGATAGAATGGTTGTTTATTGTTTGCTGCTGTGGTATGTAGGCCAAGCAGACAGCACACTGCAAAGGATCCACACAGTGTACAGCTTTAGATGCTCTAGGTAGAACCACCTCGTTGTTGAGTTCAGCCCATCTGCAGACTTAACTACAAGTCCTGAGGCAAGTTACAACTTTGTTTTTATTTTCTGCCATTTTTTCTTCCTCTAGAGACGAAGAGGTGGTTATATTGAGAAAGTGTCAGGACTCTTGTTGAGTAGTCTTGGATGATATTTATAAGAGAGCTTAGCTTTAGTTTTTAAGTGCTAGGTTTGTGTTTTGGCAAATAAGCGCTAGAAGTAACTCATTGCCTGGTATCTAGTACAGGGTACTGTGGGGGATGTTTTCAGTCAGGGTCTCCTAGGTCGGCTCTAACTCTGTGGCCAAGGATGACCTTGAGTTACAAGCAGGAGCCACCACAACCAGTACGTAGTGCTGGGGAAGGAACCCAGGGCTTTGACGTGTTAGGCAAGCACTCTGCAGACCGAGCTACATCCCCAGCACAAATTTGTATATATATTTTATTAATTCAAGTCCTCATGTGAAGCTTTAACACTTATCTTTTATTGTATAATGATTTTTGGATTGTTCATGTTCATGAGTTTCATTTATACTGTTTTCCCTGGGAATTAACACGTTTGCAGATGTGAGACCTTTTGGGATGATTTTTAAGCACTTTCTCCCGTCTTCTCCAGCAAGCTCTTCTGGCAGCAGTGTGCTGTTTGTCAGGATGCGACACTCCTGAGCATTTCCTGTGAGCACCTAGGACTGGTGCTCACTCCACTCTACGACCTCTTCTGGAGGCAGTGACTGTTTCTTTTCTCACTGTAGCACATGACTCACCCCATGAGATTGGTTTTTTTGGTTTTGTTTTTCTTCTTTTTTCTTTTTCTGCAGCAGGACCGAAGTGGGTGGTGGGAAGCGATGCTGCCCGAAGGTGATCTCTGTCTCTCTTCTTTCTGTCCACTCACTCTAAGTCTGGTAACTGGGAGGAAGGGTAGGATGCCGTCTAAATTAACAGTCCAGCCAATGTTAGACTGTTAGACAGTCAACATTGCTTAGACTATTTCCCTTTGAAGTGGATTTCTGGCCTGCAATTAAGAAAGTTTATCTAGCTTTGGGCATAATCTGTTTTGGGATCTTGTTCTTTGAGAATGGAAGAAAGTTGTGTATCAACTTGTGGGGTGTGGATGAATAAATATGTTCAGATTTTCATTATTATGAAATTTATAAGCCTTTTGAATTTGTTCCTGTGGGAGTCCTCTTAGGAGTCCCTGCCACGCCTCTGCTAGGAAGGGACTTAGAAATGGGAGTAAAGCAGGTGAGATGTCAGTTCGGTAGAGTTGAATATTCTTTAGTTTTTCCTTGCATCATCCATTACTTTTAAAAAACATTAAAATATTAATAAATTACTTCAACTATATTCTGATATATAATTTTGAAGATAGTCATTTCTAGTATTAGAACTTTGAACGTAGCTGATAAGGGGAAAAATACTGATTATTTTTGGTGTTCCCAAAACAAATCATTGGCTTGGGATAGACCTAAGTGTTTTCCAGTTATAGGGGTGGGACTGAGTTTGGGTATTGAAATGTATCTGTCACATGGTGCTTTGTGCCTAGCTACAGAGCTGTGCCTTGGGGTGCAGTGCTTGCTTCTGGTCTTGTCCTCTTCTCTGCATGTTTGCATGAGCCCTTCTACTTAACCACTGTTTTCCAAACTTTATTGAATTTCATCTTTATGATTTTTTTTCCTTCTCTGCACATTTCTTGGTTATTCTTGAAGTTAACTCACCCTTTAAAATGTAAACATAAAGCCGAGTGTGGTGACACACAACTTTAATCCCAGCACTCAACAGGTGGGTCTCTGAGTTTCAAGCCAGCTTTTTCTCTCCAAAAAGCTACAACCCCCCCACAATAAACCACCACCAACAGAAACGTAACAACTGTAATGTATATAAAGTATCTGAAATACAGGTATAGAGGAGGGTTTTTGTAGGTTTTTTTGTTTTTTGGTTTTTTTTTAACTTGCCACTTAAATATTTGAGTATGTTGGGGGAGGCTGTCATGCCTTAGTTTTGAGGGCATGAAATTCTTTTTGAGAAGCACTCCCCCATGTGCTGGACTTTTAAAGCTCTTGGTTTTTTGTTTGGTTGGGTTTTTTTTTGTTGTTGTTGTTTTTTGGAGGGTGGTGGTGGTGTTTCTCTGGCTGTCCTAGAACTCGCTCCTAGACTAGCCTGACCTTGAACTCAGAGAGATCCGCCTGCTTCTGTTTCCCTAGTGCTAGGATTAAAGGTGTGCACTTCCACCACTCGGCTAAAGTTCTAACTTTGAACCAGAGTATGAGTATTGAAAACTTCTTTGCTGAAAGGACATGATGAGAGGAGGGCTCATAGGGTCAGAGGCAGCTGCTTGCCAGAGCTCCCCTTGCTTAGGCAACTTCTGTACCCTCCATATGAGGATACTTGGCTGCATGCATGGCAAAGCATGGGCTCCCAGCCTTGCATTGAACAGTTGACTCGCTCGAGCCCGTGTGAGTCCCTGTGTATATCTCACATCTCCCCGGTGTTTGTCTCTCCTACAGGTCTGATCTTGCTCTTCTACCTAGTTTTCTATGGGTTCTTGGCTGCACTCTTCACATTCACAATGTGGGCCATGCTCCAGACACTGAATGATGAGATTCCGAAATACCGAGACCAGATTACTAGTCCAGGTAATGGTGTTGACATTATCATAGCTTTTAAACATCACAGCATATGGTTAAACCTTAGTTCAGGAATGTGAACTTAGTATGAACTTCGTACTTACAGTCACTTACTGGTCAGTTTTGAATCCTTTGACGGGAATAAGCAGAAATGAATGTTTTAGTGAAGTGAGTTGGAATCTTATAAAGAGTTCAGAAGGTGTATAGCACCTTCACACTGCCTTCAGTATGGAGGAAGCAAATGATTTGGCTCTGGCTTGAGTTATACCATTAGTCTCATAAAAATAGATGCCCTGTGGTTTTAATTGGTTGGTATGAGAGTGGTAAAAAAGATGACATCATTAGAGAGTAAAGGCAATGTGTTCTTTATATGCCTAATTCTGTCATTTAAAAACCTGTTATACTAAAGAATATATTTTTAGCAAAAAACCTTTTACCTGAAACATTAGTTATGTAAACTACATTTTCTTCACCTGATTTTATTCTTTTGAAACAGTTTTTGAACGCTAGTTCTGCCTCAGGAGTTGGCCTCAAGGAACTGGCAGTGTTTGTGTGACAATACTGGAAATTAAACTGTACCCCCGCCCCCACCACGAAGGCTAAGCAAGTGCTCTAGCACCAGGTTACATCCCTAGCCTAGTCCTGGCTTTTTTTTGGCTGAGTAAATCAATATTTATTAGGAAAAGTGAAAAAGAACTCCATAAAAGAGGTTCTGAGGGAGTGAGGACCTGGGCTTGATGACATTTTAAGAGGAAAAGCAGTGCATGGAATTCCCCAAGTGTAACAAGTTTTCTAGAACAGGGACACACCTGTCTAGAGGAGTACACTCCAGGTAGCAAGGAGAATGAGTGGGCCCAGCAGGTGGGGAAAGTGGGAAGTTGCTTCATAGAACATTAGGTCTGTCAGCCACTTTTGATGTGTCTTCCAGGGACCACTTGGCAATGTCTGGAGTCACTGTTAGTTACTGGAACTGGAGCAGTAGTTGCCAGTAGAAGCCAAGGATGCTGCTGAGCAGGACAGCCCCTCCTTCCCAACAGAGTTATCCCACTCAAACTCATGCTGAGGCATTCTAGTCCATATTTTTCCCACTTCGAGGAGTTCTGACCTTTATTACCAGAGAATGCACACCAACTTCCACAGCCATTTTTTTGTTCTAGTTTTTTGTTTACAGCTAATATACCTTTTGTCCTCTGCCTACACTAATTTAAATTTCATTTTCTTCCTAAGTTATATATGACTGTGTTATTATCAGCCATAATCTAATCTAACTTCAGAAATGCTAAACTGTTTGTCATTGTACAAACCATCTAAACAGTAAAGTGTGTTCAAAACTGAGTTCTAAGTTGGGTGGTGCCAGCAAATGCCTTTTAACCCAGCACATGGGAGGCAGAGGCAGGTGGATCTCTGTGAGTTCATGGCCAGCCTGGTCTACAGAGCAAGTTCCAGGACACGCTCCAAAGCTGTACACAGAAAACCTGTGTCCAAAAATAAAAAAGAGTTCTGTAATATTATTCATTATATTGTAGTTTTACAGTATAAATAAGCAAACATATAAACAAGTGAGCATTTAGTACAAAGTTTTTAGGTATGAGAAATGTTTGCATTGAAGTTAGAAGCCAGATTATTTGTAGACAAGTATGTTTGCCCTTTCTTTGCTCTATATGCATGGCTATCAACTCCTGATGAAATTGTTACTGGTTGTAATCCAAATTTGGTATGTAAGAAACATACTTGAATGCTTATTGAAGGAAAAGAGTCTTACAGGATTCCAAATGGAAACTCTTTAACTGAAAAGAGTAGACTGTCTTTAATATGTTTTCATAGTTGTATTTTTAATGATAAAGTGCTTAGACTGAGCAGGTGGGCACCTGCTGGTGGCTTATACTTATGTTCTTAGTATTCTGGTATGCTCAAGGGTTTCTGTTTTGTTGTTTAATCTGTAACAGCAAGCATGCAAAAAAACCTAAAATAGTATTTGATAAAAACCTGGGTTTAGAAAGTTCAAAGTAAAAGCAAGAGAGATTGCTCAGTGGTAAGAGAACTTGCTATGTAAACATGAGTTCAGATTCCTAACATTCAGTAAAAGCCAAGCATTGCCACTTGTACCAGTAACTCCAGTGAGGAGGGTGAATGCAGGAAGGCCACAGGCTGACT
Source organism: Ellobius talpinus (assembly GCA_001685095.1). Classification (NCBI taxonomy): domain Eukaryota; kingdom Metazoa; phylum Chordata; class Mammalia; order Rodentia; family Cricetidae; genus Ellobius; species Ellobius talpinus. The sequence continues at coordinate 17,760 of LOJH01004426.1, read as the reverse complement.
GAGTAGCCAGCTTAGCAGAAAAAAATGCAAGCTCCAGATTCACTGAGAAATGACCAGCTCAAGAATAAGGTGGAAGCTGATGAGAGTAGGGACACCTGATAGTGTGATCTGGAATGCATGTGTGCGTGCTATCCATCCATCCGTCCGTCCGTCTGTCCATCCATCCATCCATCTCTCACCCATACACACACAATTCAAAGTAAAACAGGATTTTTTTTTGTGTGTGTTTCTTTGGTGGTTTTTCTTTTTTCTTTTTTTATTTTCCCCCCACTGTAACTAGCTCTGTAGACCAGACTGACTTTGAACTTACGGAGCTCCGCCTGCCACTGCCTCCCACGTGCTTGGATTAAAGGCACACAGCACCTGGCAAAACAGTATGTTTTAAAGGAAGGAGTGATGTTATAATTAACTGAAAATAATAAAATTTAGGAACTGTTTCTAATTAATTTGTCTAACTAGTTTTAAAGATTTGAGTTCTTTTAGATGTTTTTCATAATTGGATCCAAATAGAGATTTGTTGATAATTGTAACTTATCTGTGGACACACAGCCCTTCGGGAATAAAAGTAAGGAAAGGTAGTTTCTTACTGTTAATAATCCTCTCTGTCTCTTTTTAGGACTCATGGTTTTTCCAAAACCAATGACTGCCTTGGAATATACATATGACATGTCTGAGCCAAGTACTTATGGAAAGTTCACTGCAGACCTGAAGAGGTTCCTAGAGCGTAAGTGTGACCTAGAAGAGGGGAGAGCTATAGTTCCTGCAGAGCCCAGGGCCACATGGAATTGCCTGTAGAAGCAGCATTTTTAGTTTGTTTTCTAATTTTGTTCTCCCCGTTTCAAACAGACAGCTGGGAGGATCTGCAAGTAAACTCACTGTCAGCTGTAAGAATGAAGGCAAATCTGTGTCCTATAAACAGTGCCTCTGAGTGTCAGAATCTCCTGTGGTAGTGCTGGGAATGGAACACGGTGCTGGCATGCTGGGCAAGCGCCCCCCACTGCTGGCACCGCAGCCTGTTATGGGCTCCTTTGTATCTGGGACAGTGCCTATGTCAGATTTGTAATGTGCTCATAACATTTGTTAAAGAGTCACCAGTACATAATTCTCTTTAATAAGCATTGTAGTCAACATCTTTGTTATAGCGGGCTTAACCAAATTCCTATGGATATAATAACAGTCAAATGAGTAAATAGTAAGAGCTTTGGTTTACTTGACCATCTTATCCCTTCTTAGCCACACAATACACCACAGTTGTTCCCTAGTTGCCAAAGTCATGGAGAAGGTTTCCCAGCACCACTGTCTGTCTTTCTGGACTGTTAGCTTTCTCCCCTGTCCTGTGCTAGTGGGTCTGCTCTCGCTGGTGGTTTCACTGATCACAGCTTCTTTCCTCTAGCATTCTTCCCCATCTAAGGTTTTTTTTTTTGTTTTTTGAGACAGGGTTTCTCTGTAGCCTGTCCTGGAACTAGCTCTGTAGATGAGACTGGCCTCAAACAGAGATCTGCCTGCCTCTGCCTCTGGAGTGCTGGGGTTCATGGTGACCCCCCCAGCTGGATTGTGGGTTTTGAAGGCTGGGATAAGATGCCTGGTTGACACTAAACCCTTGAAGGATGAGGGAGCCAGAGAACTGTCTAAAGTCACGTTTGTCAGGGGAAGAATGGCTGGATACAGCAAGCCAGGAAGTAGTAGGAGGAGTTGGACATTGGGACTTAAAGGAGGACCAGGTTTTTGAAGGTCCTTAGAGGCCTATTGTATTCTTTGACTCCTAAAATTGACCAGGATGGGAGATTTAAGAAGTGAGTATACATGGATTGATCTCATGTTTGAAGAATCACTAAGAAGACTTTTGAAACCAGACTGCAGAATGGATCTTTTTGGTTTTGGTTTTTTTGTTTCTTGAAGATTTTAAGATTTATGAAGTATACAGTATTCTTTCTGCATATATGCCTTCACACCAGATCTCATGGAGTTTTCTCACGTGGCTACTGGGAATTGAACTCAGGACCTCTGGAAGAGCAACCAGTGCTCTTAAACTGAGCCATCTCTCCAGCCCTGTTTTCTGTATCTTTACTAGTACAATTTTTCTTCCTGAAGTAGAATCTAGCCCACACTGGCCTTGAACTTACGGCCCTCTTGCCTTAATACCAAGTGCTGGGCTTATAATTTCTTATCTCAAATTAACATTGAGTTAAAATTAAATTTTGAGATTAAATTTTGAGATAAAATTAAAATGCTTTTTTGAATTTCATTTTCAAAACCATTTTGCTGGGAGGTGATGAGGCTTTTCAGTTGAGCCTTCAGTGACCTGAAACATTTCATACTCAGCTGTTTGTAGGTTCTCCAGTGTGACAGCTCTGTGTTGTATCATATGTTTCTCTCATTTTGTTTATACTTAAAAAACTCCAGAGCTTACTGTACCTTTTAATCCCCTTGGAGTTTTGTTTTTATTTTGGATTTTTATTACTTTTTTAAAAAATTAGAAATATATTTGTCAACCAAAGGACATCTTGTAGGAGCAGCGTTCTCTCTTAAGTAAATTCTGGGAATTGGATTTGGGATCATCAGGCTATAGCAGAAGCTGCTTTATGTGCTGAGTCATCTCACCTAGTACACTGGTTTTGTTTTTAAATATTCACCTGTCATTGTTGGTTTTTTAGGAATTTCCTTCCCATGTCCAAAAGACAAATATATGGTTTAAAAGTAAAGGGTTTCTTTTTTTCCTTCTTCTGATAGATTCTAAATTGAAAGTTTTATTTTGTTAAAATTAACTTTTTTTAACATTCTTATTTCAGGCTTTCCTCAGGTGTACGGGACTCTGGTTACTCTGAAATTGTAACTGTCTGTGTTCCCATCATGCTCTCACACTCCCAGCTCCTTGCATTTAATTTTGTGTAGAAGTGGAAGTCTGCTTGACAACCATTCTAAACAGCAGCCTTTGCTCCAGAGGACGGACGCCCTTGGAAATGTGTGGAGGAGTAATGAGTAGAGCTATCTCAGACAGTCCCGGTCATTCTTTGCTTTGAACTAAATGCATGTGATTGGGTTGCAGCTCAGAGGTAGATGACATGTTTAGCAAAATGAAGCCTGGAGTTCAGTCTCCACCACCCTTCTCAGAGACAGATGCCCTTGTGTTGTAGTTTGCTTTCTGTTGCCGTGATGACCACCATCAAAACCAAGTCAGGGAGAGCAGGGTGTGTTTCAGCTCACCAACTTCTAGTTCATCCTTGAGCTGCCCATTGGCTTACTTTTTTTTTTTTTTAAATACAGCCCAGGTCCACTGCTCAAGGATGGCACTGTCCACAGTGGGCTGGGCACTTCTACATCAATTAGCAGTTAAGAATATTCCTCAGCTGGGTGCTAGTGGCGCATGCCTTTAAACCCAGCACTCGGGAGGCAGAGAGGCAAGCAGATCTCTGAGAGTTCCAGGCCAGCCTGGTCTACAGAGTGAGTTCCATCCAGCACAGGCTCCAAAGCTACAGAGAAACCCTATCTCGATAAACCAAAAAAAGAAAATTTGTCAGATTCATTAAGCTAGTTTGATGGCGGCTGTTCTTCAGTTGAGTCTCCCGCTTCCTTAGTGTGTGGAGATGACAGTCTGGATTAGCCATCACTGTTGATAACCTTCTTATTCACAAAGTATCAAAAACAAAACAAAATCCCCACTACATTTCCTTCTGAAAGTGTTCCCTTTGAAATGTTTCTGTTTGTGTTGTATTGGATGGCCTTTTGTGGTACCTGTTGTATACCCATGCCAGTAGCTCTCACTAGGGTACTTTAACAGTGTATCCTAATTCTAAGTGGCTTTCACTAGACTGGGTCACTGAGGGAGGGCCCTTCAGACCTCTTCTCTTTCAGCTGGCACAGAGTGAGACTGTATTCTGTACATGCATTTCTCCCCTTCCTTCTTTCTGGTTCCTAAACATTGTCCTTCTTTGGTTTAAATGTACCTAGTTACCTCTGTCGTCCCCGTGCGCAGCATCTTTCTCAGCTGGCATCTTACCCATGCTGCATCGGGTCTGTTTCATGTTCTGCATGGATCTGTTCTACACAGCATAAATACTGACATAAATGCAGTCATACCTGTGATCACTCTGCCTGGTATAAAATCTTTTAATGGAACATCATGGTTCTTTTGGCAACCCTTCTGCCTCAGTACTTCACAGTTTTTACAAAATTTCCATGGTCCAGCTTCTCCCTCCCTTTACCTTGCCAGCCATTTTAGCACCTGCACATCCCCCTGCTTTCAGGTCAGTGGTGTCCCCTTGCCGTAAACTCTTGGAGTGCCGTTTCTTTCCATCGCCCTGCGGTGCTGAATATACTGTGTCCCCCCCCCAAGACATTGTAGGCCCGGGGGGGGGGCAGTAGCAACACCTTTGCACATACTTGCCATTGTAGCTATTGCTAGTGCCAGGCATGGTGGCGAAACAGCTCTGTTATTTAGCCCGGGCACTCTTGGAAGCCAGAAGCTTTAGGGCACTGGCTAACTGTTACCAGGCAACGGAACGAGCTTAGCCTCTACTGAGCGCTTGCTATTGTTACCTGGTAATTCACATTGCTGCTGTTGTCTTTGAAAAACGTTCGTTTGAGGAATAGTTTGACTTGTTTCTGGCTGTGTTTGGTATCTCGTCTTGGCTGATCTGGCACACATGTTTCCTTTTTAGCATATTCTGTAGAAAAACAGAAGAATCTAACAAACTGCCCTGATGGAGAAGTTTTTGAACAGAATGGTCCAGTTTATCAAGCTTGTCAGTTTCCAGTTTCCTTGCTTCAAGATTGCAGTGGTGTGAATGATGCTGATTTTGGCTATTCCAAAGGCCAGCCTTGTATTCTTGTGAAAATGAACAGAGTACGTACTTCTTTTACCTCCACTGCTGCTCGTTTCTAGCAGTCATATGTACATGGGATGCAGCTGTGAAGCTGATAGCTGCTTTTTAGGCTTCTCTGCCTGAGTTAATGCCTTATTAAGTGTCATCCTATTGAAATAATTCACTTAAAAGGCTAGCAGTGCTAGTTAATGCTTGGGGGAAATGAATATGGCCAAAGTTCATAGTTTAATTTTGGATTTTATGTAATTTTGTAAATAGTACTAAAGCTTATAGTGGTGTGTATAATTAAGTAGTGGGAATATAAATAAACCCATATACTAATGAGCACAATACAGTGTTGTAGTTATAGCCAGTGCTAGTGGGATGTTTTAACAAGACTTAACTAAGGCCAAAACAGTAAGCCAGAAGGAATGTGGAACTTGATCTGTGCTGTAGGTAAGGTAATACATTCATTTTATGAGGATGTCTTCAGTAACACTGGCCTGCAGCATCTGTCCTCACTATATTTGCTATATTGCTGAAAATCTACTCCTGTTCAGAGGACCACCTTCTGAGTTTATTTTCTTAGAAATGGCCTTTGCATGACGAGACTCAGATCTTGCTCGCTTTAAAGGCTGGCTTTGCAGCTCACAGGACCGCATCAGATCCAGCTGGCAGCATTTCACGAGTGCTTCCAGAGCTATTATGAGTAGAAGGCAGGTACTGCTGTCCATGTCATTCTGTAGGCTTCCACGACTTGACTTTTGGAGGCCTCTTTACATCTTGAAAACCTTTGAATTTGAATTCAGAATGCAAAACAACAAAACCTTAGAAGATAAGAACTGGTGATAAAGGCACTTGCCACCAGCCTGAACTGAGTTTGGCTCTTTATTACCCATGTGGAAGAAGAGAACCAAATCATGCAATTTGTCCTTGGTCTTCTATATATATCCCCTACACACACACACACACACACACGAATAAATGAAAAAAAATAATTTTTAAGTAGATGGATGACTACAATTCTAAAAGATCCAAAGGCTGGGATTACAACTCAGATTTAGTGTTTACCTAGTATGGTCAAGGCCCTGGCTTTGGTCTTAGCACCACTAAAACTTACTGTGGGGGAGAGGGATTCTTTTCAATATGTGCCATTAGGAGAAGGGATAGTTATGAACATATTTTCATAATGAATATTGTAATGTAAGTGAGTGTGGTAGTGCATGTCTGTGATCTCAGCATTTGGGAGGTGGAGACAGGAGTATCCTTAAGGCTAGCCTAGGCTATAAGCAAAATCCTTTCTCAAAACAAGTAAACAGAATAGTTTGTTATATTCTGCCCCTGTAATTTAAAGGTTTGTTGTTTTCAATGTGGCAAGTACATGATTGAATTGCTCCAGTACAGTACTTAACTATATTGGAAGGTTGGTTTTTATGTTGTAAAACACAGGTTAGTATAGCTGAGTTGAATATACAGAGTAGTGCTAATCTCAGTTGCTGTGCCCTGACCCCCAGCAACAGAAGAGGAGGTTCCATTGCATTTATGTGTGTTGACTATGTTCTTAACCTTAGATAATTGAATTAATACCACTGGGAGTTCCACGGATAGTGTGCTGGCCAAAGGTTAGTATTTCAGTTACTAATGCTTTCATGTTTCTTTTTCTTTTCCTTTCTTCTTTATTATTTTGTTATTGTTATTATTATTCCCTTTGAGACAGGGTTTCTCTGTATTTCCATGATTGTCCTGGAACTCTCTCTGTAGACCAGGCTGACCTTGAACTCAGATCTGCCTGCCTCTGCTTCCTGAGTGCTCAAGGGTGTGTGCTACCACTACTCAGCTTTCATGTTTTTCAAATACTTAAAAATAAGCATGACCAGACTTTTTAGGGTGACCCTGTGTTTGCTAATACACTATTTTGTTTGTTTGTTTGTTTTTTGGTTTTGCAAGACAGGGTTTCTCTGTAGCTTTGGAGCCTATCCTGGAACTAGCTCTTGTAG
>LOJH01004425.1:6961-33782 GCA_001685095.1 Ellobius talpinus | reverse complement strand
GCCCTGGCTGTCCTAGAACTTGCTCTGTAGACCAGGCTGGCCTTGAACTCAGAGCTCCACTTGTCTCTGCCTCGCAGGAGAGCTGGGATTAAAGGCTTGTGCCGCTGCCAGCATACTGGCTTTTTTTCCCCACCTCCCATTCTTTGTGTTATAATCTAGTTTTCCTCATCTCAGCCCCTGGTGGTTTCCGATGTCATCCCAGGATCGACAGGACAGAAGGGGATTCACTGGGGCCTTCACAGCAGAGCTCTTTAAGCTTCCACTATGGCCCATGTGGATACCTCTGGGTTCCTTCTCTTAAATCTGAGAAGTTCTCTCCTCTCTGCTGTGTCTCCTGCCCCACCCCCCTGCCTTCTTCTCAGCGTAAGACTATTTTTGGCTGTCCAACAAGACTTCACAAACAGCAGGAGTCCTTGTTTCATCAGGGGCCGCACAGCTGGGCAATTACCGATTCCCCTGGATTTGCAAAATCACAGTTGGAGCTCTGTAGCTTAGCAGAGGCAACAGTCTGCTTGGCCGGTTGCTGCTTTGATTAAACAATTACTTTCTTGAGAAGAAAAACACCCAGGCATCCTCTACTGGGAGCCACAGTAGTTGTTGGGTCCTACATTGGCCTGGTTTCCATAGGTCATGGCCTGTGTCCATGGCACAAGTCTGTGGCTCCTGTACTCTGAGTGCTTCCCCTCAAGACCTTTCTCTAAGGTTCAAGTCAGGCTCCTTGCTTGGGTATTCAGGCTCATGGTGAGCATGAGAAGACTCTAAAATGGGGAGCTGAGGTTTGGAGCATCCTGGGAGTTGTATAGAACAGGACAATGAAAATTGCTTGCCCCTCAGATTTTGTCCCCATAGTGGGTAGCCACACCACAAGTTGTTTCTTGGGGGACCCTGAAGAAAGATCCCCACTTGTAGCCCCCAGACCTACCCACTCTCCAAAGGACAGTGTCCACGCTTCCAGGTGCCTCCTGCAAGGGAAGGCTGGCCTGCCACTGACAGAGGCCTCGAGGCCCAGCCTCATGTGATGTCATATCCGTGCCTGGTGGATGGATGCTGCTTGCTGCTGGTGACCCACACTTTCTCCCCCGGAGCCTTGTTGGCCATGCTGTCTCAGGCCACAGTGCTGGGCTGTCCAGTTGCCACTAAAGAGAGGCAGGTAGGAGGAGAGACGAGAGTGCTCACCCTGAGGCTCCAGAAAGAGACAGCATCTGGAGAGGAAACTAACAAAGAAAGCACCACATTTTCTCCACATCGATTGAAAGGGAAAGCTGGGCACAATGGCACACACCTGTGATTTAAACACTCAGGTGGCAGACACGGAAGTATCAGGAGAAGAGTTCAACCCAGTCTTGGCTACATAGCAAGTTCAAAGCCGGCCTGAGCTAAGAGATGAGAGAGAGATTCAGAAGGAAGCAGAGAGAACCCAGGTGTCACTGTTATCCACAGAGGTGCGACCTCACAGCAGCCCAGTGCTCTTCAGGAGGTGCCACACAGCCTTGTGTGTCCTTGTAACTGTTAGTGCTGGTGATGTGGGTACCAGAGCTGACCCAGTGTTCTCAGGAGGTGCCACACAGCCTTGAGTGTGTCCTTGTAACTGTTAGTGCTGGTGATATGGGTACCAGAGCTGACCCAGTGTTCTCAGGAGATGCCACACAGCCTTGAGTGTGTCCTTGTAACTGTTAGTGCCAGTGATGTAGGTACCAGAGCTGACCCAGAAGCCGGAGGCTGAGGAGCTCTGTGTCTGTGAAGCTCAATTCCCAGTCAAAAACTTCACCATAAGGCAAATGCCAGGCCCAGAAGGCTGTGGCAGCAGAAGATACCGAACACCTCGAGGGACACTCCAAGAAGTGCACACAAGTCCTTTCCAGTGGGGAGGGACACACCCAGCTGACTTCATGGGACCCACGACCCTGCTACCAAAACCAGACAAGAAACCCAGACCAGTTTCCTGTCAGACAGACACATAATGCTTAACCAAATGCTGGAAATTAGGTCCCATTCACAAAAGAGCCAACACATCATGATCATGTGGCATTTATACCAGGAATGTGAGGTTAAACATTCAGAAATCCATCCGAGTGGCGTGCCCTGTTTACAGAGTAAAAGCCGTGCAGTTGTTCCCGTAGACACAGAGAGCACATGTCTAGATCCCAGTGCCACTTGAGGGAATTCTTAGCAGGACCAGAGAAGAGACCTTCCTGAGCCAGGGAAAGATGTGTTCTCTGAGAGTGGACATCTCTCCTGTGCTCAGGAGCAAGCACCCCCTGCCACCTCTTTCCAATCCCACCAGACATACAGTTCATCTGATGCTAACATGTTTGTTACTTGTGATGGGGCCAGACAGTGATTGTGCTGTGCCTCCCTGTGTGGTACTGGGTGCCCGCTGGCCACTTCAGCGCACTGTGGAGGTTTGTCACTCTGCACAGTGGACCTCCATGTAAAAGCTGCCCAGTTTCTACACAGAAATACACAGGCTAGGCAAACTTAATACACAGAAATACACAGGCTAGGCAAACTTAATGAGACTAAAGAAGAAAGGTGGGGAGCACCAGGAAGCAGGACAGGACCAGAGCTGCACAGAGGGAGATGGCCCTGGGAAGCCTGGGATCAAAGCCCTGTAGAGGGAGATGGGCCCTGGGAGGCCTGGAATCCCTTGTGGGGTCTCTACAAGGAGCCTCTGGGGTAAAAATCACAGGGAGGTGGGTGGGTCGAGAAACAAGGCCCAAGTGCCACAGGGTGCCTAGCTCTGCTGGGGTGTCTGAGCAGTTACTTCAGATGACCAGGAAAGCTGTCACACAAATGCCATCGGCATCTGCAGTTTTGTAGCATAAGCGCTAGTGGGTTTCAGGTAGGAGCACAGTGACCTAGAAGCCCACGTGTGTCCAAAGTGTGAAGATTGTGTCTGAAGTTAGAAATCCTGAGTGTGTTCTGGCCCTGGGTAAAGTCTAGACCAGCTGCCTCTGGTCTGGAACTTAGGTCAGGCTAGGGTCCTACTCCAAGCCTACACACAATCTCTGCGTGGGTTGTCCCTGTACCAGAACAGGAGAACACCTGTTGGGGTCACCTGTGCTTGGAGTACATCCGTGCCATCTGAGACTCTGGTCCGGACTACAGCTTTCTCCTACCGAAAGGATTGTCCCTGTCTGATTAAATTCTGGTAGTGGCCGGAAGGCTCCTTCTCTGTACTTAACCGTGCTTGTCACCTACAGGGGCCACTCTGCTGTGCCAGAGTAACCTTGAGAGGGAACAGCATCAGGCAAGCCTGTGGTCAGTTCCCTCCAGGGCAGCATGAGACCAGGCTGAATGAGCAGAGCAGGGACCCCGCTGCCGCCTTCTTCCCTGGCTCTCTCCTCTCACTGTGTCCACAGTCAGTCAGTCTGCTGCCTTCGACCTGACTTCTCAGGCCTTGGAGCCAGAAGGCAGAGAACGGTTTTCCCTCCAAAGGGCAAGGTAGCCATACTGTTACCACCCAATAGAGTCTGGGTGCGCCCACAATGGCTGCTGGGTGTATCCAGTGCCCACAATTCCCCCAGGGTTGGGCAATCATCTCAGGCTGTACTGTCTCTACAGAGGTGTCCTGGCACCCTATGCTGTGCCCTCCGAGCTCCTGCTGGTGGAGGAGATCCCACGGAACCAGATGGGCAAGGTGAATAAGAAGGAACTACTCAGGCGGTTCTACCCCTCGTGACCAGAGGAGCCAGGGGGCCGAGGACAGAGGACAGCAGACATCCCCCGACAGTCATGTGCTGTGGGTCTCACAGTGGCCCCAGAGACCCTTAGATGGAAACAACCCCCCTCCCCTGCAATCCAGTCAACCAGAATCAAAAACACTGGGATGAAATCACCCAGGCTGATTGTCCAAGCTCAGCTGACCCCTGACCACTGGCTGTGTCCTCAGTTGTCCCTGAGATCACTGATGTTTGTCAGCCTCACAAGCACAGTAAGGGCATGACTGTCCAGTGTGTGGCCGTCTTCGCAGTGCCCAAGACTGCTAACTCCTAAGGGCAGGTCCCAGAGAGGCAGAGGTGAAGCCGAGAAAAGAGATGAAATAAAGACAGAAGACAATGTCCTGTGCTTCCTGGCTGTGACGTACAAGTTACATGTCTGTACGCACCACCTCCAGCCTTCACAGCTTCCAGCCGCCATAGGATGCCAGACAGTGGCACTGGGCGGAGCCTGCAGCCCCCAGACCTGGATTCCTGCTGCTGGTACTCTCACCCCGGAACTGTAGTCTGTGTAGTCAAACAGCCACCCAAGGCTGTCCCCAGATGGCCCTGAAGCTTCCCTACCTTGACCCTGCCTGACCCCAATTTAGGGTCTTTCTGGTTCTTCTCTATGCTCTGTCACCTTTGTTGCCTGCTTCTCAAACCTTCCTGCTTTGCTGTGTCCACATCTGAAAACTTCCCTGATCTCCATCCCCCAGGCCCCCACGCACCATAGGAGTCCTGCCAGCTTGGCTATGTGCACATGGAGAAACAGTGTTCTCTTGCTCTCTCGCTCTCTCGCTCTCTCTCCTTCCTTCCCCTCTCCCCTCCCCTATCCTCCTGTCTCTCTCCTTCTGGGGCCACTTGTGTGTCAGTGATAACCATTTGCCCCATCTGCAGACATCAAATGAGGCCAGCAGCAAGCAGTGGTAATGGAGCCTCTGACATTGCCACTGGCAACACTCAAGCCCAGTAGCGCTCCTCGTTAGACTGGACTATAATTCACTGAATGGAAGGTGCTCTGTCCCCAGAAACCAGGATGCATAAGGACCTGTTGGAAGTCTGGGCCTCCCAGAGGCCAGTCCATGTTGGTGGCAGTGCTCCTGGGGTCGGTGGCAGGATTCCCAGAGAATCCCAGTGCAGCCCGCAGGAGCCACCCTGGGCTGCCTCATCTGCAGCTCACTCTGTATTAAGCCATCTGGCTCAAGGAAACACCTTCAGCAAGCCTAGGCTGACCATAAGCCACACCCATGCCTCCTACTGGGCCCAAGACTTTGGAGTCAAAAGCCAAGGCAAAAGCCTCAGGAATGGTGGGAGGTGAGGCTGACTATAAGCCACACCCATGCCTAAGCAAGGTTGACCTCTGTGTTAGGCCTAGGCACCAGAAAGGAAGTGAAGAGAGCCGCTGTGAAAGGGTTCCTCGTGTCGCGATGCTTAGGCCATGGCCGCAGGTAGCTGCTGGAGCTTAGGTTGTCATCCTCCCAGCCGCCCTTAAGTTTGCCTCCTAGCCCCTGGCTTCCCTGACTGCCTTCACTGTCACCCTGCAGAAACCAGCTTCACCTGGAACCTACTTTCCAGAGCAGGAGTGTTACAGGCCAGCGCAGACCTCAGTTCCGGAGTTTCCAGAAAGCCCTCTCACAAGGTCACAGGAGGAGGCACCCTCTGTGCACACCTACTCTGTTGACTCCTGGCCAATGCCATCAAGACCTTGACAGGGAAGCCTTGTGTACCTGGAAGCAGGAGGGCAGCCAGGCACCGCCCTACCTGCTGAGCAGAGCCTGAGCAGACAGCAGGAAGCCCAAGGGCACCGGGGCCCTGTCGTCCCTTCCCCACACCCTCACTGGCAGTACCGATGTCTGGAGCCCTGATGTGGCCCAGCATAGGGAAAGATGCCGTGGAACCGTCATTTAGACCTAAAGCCGGAGGCTGCACTAGCTTAGATCTGCAGAATGAAGAGGAACAGCAGAGCCACAGAAGATCTGTGCCTTTGTGCATGTATCTCACACACAGTGTACTTACGCATGCACGTGCGCGCACACACACACACACACACACACACACACACACCGGTCTCTTGCCATTCTCTGTACAGTGCCTTCAGATTGGCTGTTTTCTAGACATTCCATCTCTAGCCAGAGAGGGAAGCACCCGTTGTCATGCTCGTCACAATCCTACGGGTACAGTTCTGGTGGCTCATGGCCCTGGCAGAACCTTCCCGCACCCAAGAAGACTCACTTCCCCAGTATCTCGGACCCAGGCCCTTGACGCTGGCCCCTATTGTTTCCACGCTGTGGCCATGAGCAGGGATTCCGAGCCACCTCCACCTGCCCTAGTAGAGCTGAGTGCCCTTGCTGAAGTCCACCATGTGGTCAATTTAACTCAGCAAATAGATCGATATCAAATTATCCCACTTCACCTTCATAACTCTTAAGCGAGCCAGAGTGGAGGGGAGACAGGGTCACTAGAAATAAATAGCCATGGAGGCCCTTTGTGATCTATCACCCGAAGACAGTGGCAGCATTCCGCACCAGCTGCTGACACGGTCGTTAATAAAGCCCAGGAAAGCACTGTCAGCTACAGTGAAGGATAGCCACAGGTCAGGCCCGGGACCTGCCTCGTACTGGCAGGGTACAAGATGCACCGTTTGTGACCTGAGCCCTTCTCAGGTGGGCAGTGAGTGCCGCCCAGGCAGACACGATGGATGTCATCTGTGGGTGCTTCTACACACTGGGAGGAGCACCCCAACCTCCACTGCGAATGAAACATCTGAAAGCTGGAGCGTGACTGTCACAGCCAGAGAGAAGGGACTAAGGTGTCGCTGCACTGCTCGGGTGCACAACCCTTGGTCTTCTTTGCCTTTGTGTATCCTGGCCACCTCCCTGGAGCGCCCCCCCCCCNAATAAACCCCTGTGGGTCTGGCGTGTGCATATGTGGTACCTATGGGCACTTGTCCTTATAAAAGTGAGCATGCACACTGTCACGTGACCATGTGTGTGTTCAGGCTTCTAACAGGAGTCTTCTAGAGGACTGTGGTGTCAGAACAGCCTTGGCTGGGTCAGGCACATCTGCATGTCCCGTCTTTGGTGGCCCTTCCCCCCACTCGCTGGATCCTCTCTGAAGCACAAGGAAGTCCCTGACTTGGAGGGTGTAGCCCCTAGTGACAGGCTGATCACTGTGTAAGGATGGTAGACTATTAAGCCATCACTGTCCCTCATCCCCATCTGACAGGACTCTTCCCCACCCCCACCACCAGTAAAAAGCAGCAACAGCCAGCAGCCCCATGTCCATGCCTCAACCGTGTTCCCACAGCACCTGCTTTGATAGGAAAGAGCTACATGTTAGAAATGGACAGAGCTCCACCAGGCTGGCTGGTTTGTGCACACATGCCAATAGACACACATGTACATTGAACATACATAAAACACATGCACATGGGTGTCCATAGGGAAAGCATTCCTGGTTTCAGAAATGTCTCCCCGAATGTCAGCTGCTTCAGAAGCTCCAGCAGCCAGTGTCAGTCAGAGAGAGCAGGTGTCTGGAGGAAGGGGTGTGGAACGCTGCATTCCTGACAGGTCGTGGGGTCCATGGTGTCACCGGTTCTGCATTGACCCTGCATGTAGTCACCCGCTCCCGTCCCAGAAGGGCAAGTCCATCCAAAGCAGACGAAAGCCACTCTTTAAAGGGCATTTTAAACACTGTGGAAGGACAGGAGAAGAGGCTAGCCCTGCATGCCTACACACACACGTTTATTGAGAAAGGAGTTCATGCTATATTTGCTTTGGTTGTCTTCAAGAAGTGAAACCCATGAGACTGGAAAGGTGACTCCGTGGTTGAGAGCACTGACTGTTTTCCAGAGGACCCAGGTTCAATTCCTAGCACCAATATGACAGCTCACAACTGTCTGCAATTCCAATCTAGGGGATACAGTGCCCTCTTGTGGTTCCTTTGGGCACCAAGCATGCACATAGGTTGTGCCCAGGCATATGTGCAGGCCAAATGCTCATTAAAAACGTCAAACGTGAAATCCAGACCACTGGTGACATGGAGGCCCAGGCGGGTCTGTGGGTGGAGCAGTCTTGAAGTCAGCTGTCCTCTGCCTGAGAAACAATGGCTCATGCTTTGGGTGCTCACAGAACTTGATCCCACCAGCACGCTACTGTTCTGGGATGAGCCCAGTGCACCAGGGAAGGCGTTCATTTATACATGATTGATACATGTTAATAAAAACTCAGAGAAATTGGGGTCCAACCTGAAGGTCCAAAAAAGCAGCCAGCCACTGGCTCTTACCTCGACCTCAGTCTGAAATGGCGATCCTGCCTCCAGGAATCTCAGAATGAGACTGTCTGAGAGCTGTTTCCTCCCATTTTATAATTCTCTCTAGGGAAGCCAGGACTACACAAAGAAACCCTGCCTCCTTCCCAGAAAGAAGAAGAAAAGAAAAAACACACTCTTTAAAAAAAATACCTACTTAATACATGAAGAGTACATTGGAGAGACCATGGAGATGGCTCAGCGGGTAAAGGTGCTTCCATCAAGCCAGAGAGGACCTGAGTTCAACCCCAGAATCTTCATGCTGGAAAGAGAGAAATGGCTCTGTATGGTCATCCTCTTGTTACACGTGCCCTGTGGGCATGCACACACATGCACACCTACGCAATAAATTCATATTTTTAGTGTTTAAAAATTATATATATGATGACAGGCTGGGCATAGTGATGCATGCCTTTAAATCCAGCGCTTGGAAGGCAGAAGCAAAAGGATCTCTGTGTGTTTGAGGCCAGCCTGTTCTACAGAATGTGTTCCAGGACAGGTAGGATGACATAAAGAGACCCTGTCTCAAAATACATATGCGTGTGTATTCATATATATATATATATGTGTGTGTGTATGTGTGTATGTATATAAATGAAATATATAATCCTTTAAATTATTGTAACCTAGATATTTTGCTTATTCCTATTTATAATTGTGGATTTTTATAGTATGTATATGGTTGAGTTTGTTCCATTTAGAAACTGATTTATTGTTTAAATAAATATGCCAGTGAAAATGGCCTTTTATAACCCTGAATACATTAAATTAAAAAAAAAAAGAAATTCCTTATGGGAACCTGTTGGCAGAGGCTGCTCGTTCATTCCCAGCTGCCCAGACCTGAAATAATTACACAGAAACTATATTATTACAACACTGCTTGGCTTATTAGCTCACACTTCTTATTGGCTAGCTCTTATATCTTAAATTAACCCATTTCTATTAATCTGTGTATCGCCACATGGTTGTGGCCTTCCGGTAAGGTTCCATCTGGCATCCAGCGTCTGTCTCCTGCCCCAGCTCCATGGCTTCTCCTCAGCTCCGCCTACTCTCTCCTCTATCTGCTTGGAATTCCCACCTTGCCCTGTTCTGCACTGCAATAGGCCCAAAGCAGATNATCTTAAATTAACCCATTTCTATTAATCTGTGTATCGCCACATGGTTGTGGCCTTCCGGTAAGGTTCCATCTGGCATCCAGCGTCTGTCTCCTGCCCCAGCTCCATGGCTTCTCCTCAGCTCCGCCTACTCTCTCCTCTATCTGCTTGGAATTCCCACCTTGCCCTGTTCTGCACTGCAATAGGCCCAAAGCAGATTCTTTATTAACCAATGGTATTCACAGCATATGGAGGGGAATCCCACATCAGAAACCCACTCCTTTGTAAGCTAATTTAACTATAATTTGGGGCTGGAAAGACGACTCCGCAGTAAAGCACTTGTTCTTGCAGAAGACCCAGCTTCAGTTCCCAGCACCCACATGATGGTCACAGCCATCCAGAACTCCAGTTCCAGGGTATCAGGTGCCCTCTTCTGACCTCTCTGGTCACCAGACATGTGTGTGGTACACATGCCTACATGCAGGCAAAATACCCGCACACATAATAAAATGATTCTTTTAAGACTAGCCAACTGAATAAGCCTGTGAGGTCAGACCTCAGCCACGTGGGAAAGACATGGTCAGTTCCTGCCTTCAAGTTCACTCTTCCTAACATGCTCTTTATCAAGAGCAAAGTTTGCTTTGTCCAGACAATTTCATTGGAGTAGTGGTCTCTTTTCTTTGTGACCCTGAGCTTCTAACAAAGCTTCTCTAAACAAAAAAACTTCTCCAATATTTTGATTGGAGTTGCAGATTTTATAGATTAATTTAACTAAATCTGATCCTGCAAAACCACACCCTGAAGCCCGCCTTTTGCACTGCCTTCTGGGTAGTTCCTGTCTTGGGGGGGCCTTTGGGGGACCCACAGTGAGATGGTTTTGTCTTTCCTTTTTAAATTGGTTATTGGAATGTTCTGGAATGGCTTGTGCTGATCCTCAGTCCTCTAAGCCTGGGTCTTTGCTGCTTTCTTCTCTGAACTCTGAAGGATTCTGTCCTCTCCCTTATCACTTTATTTCCTCCTCTTACTCCTTTGCTGAAATAAAAGCTGAGGCTCCTTCCTGCTGTTCACCTTCCTCCCTGGTACCCACACAGGACCCTGGCACCTGCCCGCTATACCATGGCTGTCATGCTCACTGACAAGCACTAAATTCTCTTCAGGTTGTCACCATGAAGGCGATTGGACCTAGAGGTCCAGTATGTCTTGGGGACTTCCTGTTGCAGACCCTTCTTCTGGAACCGCCATCCGGGGTTGCGGGTTTGAGGGCCTGTGAGAGCAGAGAGACCCTGCTTGATCCCACCGTGGTTCTGCAAGATCCTATTTCCCCATTCTAAAGCCCAAAAGGCCCTGAAAAGCAACGTTGTTTGGGTTTTGTTTTAGTGTTTTTGTTTCCTGCAAACTCATTTCCAAAGAAAGCTGAGCTGAACGCCTGAGGCTCCATCTGATCCTGGACCCCACTTGGTGAGAATCTTTGCAAGTCATGCTGTGAGCTACAGTATGCTGGCTCTGGAAGCCACCCAGACCCTGCTGGGTGTCACATACCAGGTGGCGACTGTGCCTCTGAGACAGCTGAAAGTTCAGAATCTGACACATACTTCTTGCCGTGGGATTTGGATGCAGGATGCAGGACCGCTTTTAATCTGAGGTTTTGCAGGGTAGTAAACTGGCCTCTGAAATTTCCTGACCTCCGTCTGAGCTAGGAAGGAGGAAGGGTGGCGGTGTCTTGCCCATATCCATTTCCTAAAGGCTAATGACTCACTTAGAATTCTACTTGAGCATGTGTGGCTCTCCGGCAGGTTTCAGATTTGTGGGCATGAGGTAGCTCAGGCCTCTGGGTCTGTCTGTGTCCTCTGTATCTTCCTGAGTCTTGCAGGAAGTGTCCTGGTTGCCCATCTGTGGGCCATCCTCCTGGATGCTCAGCACTCCCCATGGGAGCCCACACTGAACTTGGGCAAGTCTCAGTTCTCAAGAGTATGCCCCACCTAGGGCACCGCCCCATTGTCACTGAGTGTCACACGGTCACCAGACACACAGTTGTGAGTTGAGAACACACCTCCCCTCTTAGCGTTACAAACTCACCTCTGGATTCCAGGCCTTTGACACAAGCTCCTCTGCCCTAAGAGGACATGTTTTGTCGGGTTGGCAGTGGACTTGCAGGACCACCAGTGCCAATGTCCCCTTTTCTGACCTGACCCCACTGAATGGCCGCCAGAGAGTCTGCAAGACTTTCTCAGCCGTTCAACAGCCCTGAGTTCCTGGCCCTCCTGTCACTGGCTGCATGTCTGAGTGGATGTTACTAATTCCTCCTCCATCCGCCAAACTGCTGGGCCGCCATCCAGGTTGGCACTTAGATAGTCCATCTTTGTAGTTCTCTCCCCCACCTCCTGCAAGGTGATGTTCAGTGGGTAACAGTATTTGTGGTTTTTAATCCGATCTGATAAACCCCGTTTTAGTAAGATTAGCCCATTTGCTGTGATTACCAATGAATTGAGACCACCCGTCTTCCTGCCCTGGCAGTCACACTATGGCTTCCTTGATCCTTCTTCTGTCGTACTAACCTCTGCATTTTAACCTCTACTAATTAAGCTTATGTTCTTTTAGCAAGAGCCTTTAAATTTTCTAAATACATATTCAGTATGACGCCAGCCATGTTTTCTCTTATCGGAGTTTGCGGTCGTTCACCGAATGGATCCTCATAGCCCTGGCGAGGCCAGGCAGGCTTGACTTGCTGTGGGCTGTGCCTCTGCCCCTCTGCCATCTCGGTGCACTTCTTAAAGTGTCAGTTTTGTGTTTTGTTTTTTTTTATTTGGTTTTTTTATTTTATTTATTTGTTTGTTTATTTATTTATTTTTGAGACAGGGTCTCACTATGTGGCCCAGTCTGGACAGGAACATAGTCTTCTTGCCTCCACTTCCCAAGTGTCCCCTTGTTTTTTGGGGTTTTTTGGTTTTTTGGTTTTTTTTGGTTTTTTGAGACAGGGTTTCTCTGTGGCTTAGGAGCCTGTCCTGGAACCAGCTCTTATATTCCAGGCTGGTCTCGAACTCACAGAGATCTTCCTGCCTCTGCCTCCCAAGCACTGGGATTAAATGCGTGTGCCACCACTGCCCTGGCGTCCCTTTGTTTTTGATACAAGAAGTAAAGGTATTGTTTTCACTTTCACAGGAGCAGTGTTTGTCCACCTCCTGGCTCAAGGGTCACATGTCTGCAGACACCAGTTCTCCCATTAGGCAGCAAGTGGTACGTGACCCATACCCGCATCTACACTTTTCTCCCCCTCACTGCGTGGCAGCGTGAGGCGTGAGGTGCCAGCTCCTGTCCCCTGTGACTGTCCCTGCCTTTGGCCCTTCCAATATCTAAGTCAGTTGGTCTTTTTCCAGTGGTGCATTTGAGGCACCCCTTGTCCTTGCTAGAGCAGTAACCCAGACACAGGTAGAGACCATGCCCCAGTGTCTGCCCTCCCCACATGGCTGAACTGTCCTGTGACTGTCCCTGTCGCCCTCCTGAGTGTACTCTAGCGGAGCTGGTGGCTGAAGCTCAGGCCTTCTGTGACCAAAGTCTGGGAGGCCAACTTTCCCTCCGTGGTGACTTTGTAGAGTGGCTATAACAAGCCACACACACACACACACACCACACCACACACCACACACACACTACACACACCACACACACACCACACACACACACTACACACACACACCACACCACACACCACACCATTTTCATGAAGACCTTCGTTTTGCACATTCAGATTGCATTGTTAGGACTGGTGAGGAGAGAGAATCTTGACCTGCAGAGTCCCTGCCACCTTCTGTCCCTTTAGTCTACATACTATGGGAACACAGATACCCCACTAGCCCCTGCCACCAAGCTGCAAATGTCAGAAAGACCATTCCAACAAAAGGCCCGCCTGCCCTGGAGGCCTGGAGAATTGTGGAAGATGGCAGATGCCCGGCTGAAACTCTAAGGGATGTGCTTCTGGGAAGACCCCTATGATGGGCTCCTATATAAAATCACTCCTTGGAACCTCCCCCAAAACACCCCTCACAGGTCCCCTCTCTGTGTGAGATTCCCCTCTTGGGACATCCCCCAATTCTGCAGCTCATCCACCCACTCATCCAGGACACAAGTCCACTAGATACTGATACTCATCAGACAGGCTGCCACAAAGCTTCAGGTAACAAGGGACTGAAGTAGAGATCAGGGAAGGGACAGGGCCATGGCACAGGAACTTGGTATTGTAGTTTAGCGGTGCTGAGAGTAAGTCACAATGTGTAACAAACCCACGTTTCTTAATAGGGTGTGCAAAGGGGGTCACGGAGCCTGGTTCAGAAAGGGAAGTGGGGGAAGAGAGAGCGGGAATGGACAGAGTTTGCTTTTAAAGGGGCTTCAGCGCATGTGTACAGAGACTTTTAAAGGGGCTTTAGCGCATGTGTACAGTCTTTTAAAGGGGCTTTAGCGCATGTGTACAGAGACTTTTAAAGGGGCTTTAGCGCATGTGTACAGAGACTTTTAAAGGGGCTTTAGCGCATGTGTACAGAGACTTTTAAAGGGGCTTTAGCGCATGTGTTCAGAGACTTTTAAAGGGGCTTTAGCGCATGTGTACAGAGACTTATACAGCCGATGAGAAGCAGCGCAGCACATGCGCGTAGATTACATAGTAACGAGCATCAGTAGGCCTGGGGCTCATACCTATTTGCTGGGTACTGACAACGCCTATGTGGCCGTAAGACCCTGGAGCTGGCTAGGTATTTGCCTGAGTCCTGACCAGTTCATCCCACCAGGTGACAGGAGCAGGCCAGTGTAATTCCCGAATGCTAACAAATTCCTCCATGTTTGTTCATTATAAAAGGGGAGGAGGGATGAGGACGCCAAGTTCTCGAAACTGCTTCCTGCTGACGGGGGCGTTGGAATCTTGGGGGACCTGAGAAAACTGGGGTGGGATGCTGGCCACATCCTGGAGTAACTGGTTGCCTCACCGCTGTCCAGACTCTGTGTAACCGTTCACTGCCATTTGGACCTGGCAAGATGGTGTTTGAGGTGGACTCAAGTTGACTTCCTGGAGCTCACAAGAATTCTTTGAATTTGTGGAAAGATAAGTTTTAGACACATTAAAAAAAAACAAAACAAAAACAAAAAAACCAACTAAAGGGAATTTAAAATCCTGAGATTGTGGCTGTGTTAATATAGTGTTATAGTATAGTGGGTATACTCTGCCGGAGCTAGATTAACAACTTACTAACACTTATCAGAATTCTATCAGTCAGTGTACAGCTTATGGACAGTAACATAGTGAGAAAGGAATCTGGAACGTGTTTCACCCTTTTAGACATCTCAGATCAGTCTCTATCACCAGTTAAGCTTTCCCGGCTTCACATAAACGAGCCTTAAAGCACCTGTTCCTTCCCCCATCATCATGGCGTCACCATAGCACTCAGAAGACACAGGTGGCTGATTGCTGAGGGCACTCACTGCAGAGTTAGTACCTTTAGAATAAAGGAATCCTAAGGAGTTACGTTAAAATCTTCTCTTTGAGTCTCTTTTTTTGAATCGGGGGCATGTGGATGCCTCCAGGGTGCTGCTGGTCCTCACCACCTGGACGTGTTTGGTGGTCCTGCACCTCCAGCCCTGTGGCTCACAGTTGGTAGTCCTGCAACAATAGCTGATTAGTTGTTTGATCAGAGATTTCTGAATGTTGGAGATGCATAGGGAGGAACCTGATGAAGCAGGGTGTGGTTGGTAGCAAAAGGAGAACGTGGAGAGGGGTCAGGAAGGAAAGCATACGGGGGGCTCCCAATCCGGTAAAGTTGGGTACAGTGGTGGGGTGGAGCCTCGTTCTTCTGGGATTAGAGACAAGGCAGTTGATCCCGGTGTCCTCTAAAACTTAAGGGAGCAGGGCCCTGTTGGGGTCGCTGTGTATGAAGAAGGATTAGCTTGAGGGGGTGTGATAAGAGAATCCAATGAGAGAAAGCCTCAAGCTTAGCAGCTGTGGGGTTACAAGAATTACCTCGAAGGGGCCCTGCCATTTATGGGGAAGGGGAGTTGGTTCTGAGGAGAGAGAAGGACCTAATCTCCAGTGTTGATTGGGGATGGACAGGGGTTAACACCTGGTTGGGATAGGAAGTGGTCAGTAAAGATCCATAGGAGAGAAGAGAGATGTCAGAGTAAGGGGACTAGGGAGAGGTGAGGGTTGAGATGGGAGACCAGGGATTGGAACTGGCCTCCTATACATGGGTTCAAATGGTGCCATTGAACAGGATTGCTTGGGGAGAGCCCTTTCGATAGTGGTGGGGAATGCTCCTATCCATCCTGAGAATGTGCGCACTGGGACTAGGAGATACTTAACTCATCTGACTGTGGGCAAGTGGGTAAAGTCAAGCTGCCAGTCAGTCCCCAGGAGGGAGCCCCTGGCCCGGTGGGTAGGAAAGGGGGGACTGTGATATCTGGAGTTAGGGTCTGACATTTCACAGATTTTACGAGAGGCAGTAATAGTACCTAGGAAATGCCAGTCGTCAGGGATGACAGAATGAGAGACCCTGGCTATTAGGATGAAAGAACTGGTATAGATAGGACAGAATCTGTCAACTGTCTGGGGTGTCTGGGTGACTGGGGATGTGGGTGGTAGTGTACGGACTCCCTGAGGTGAGCGAGGTGAATCTGGGCCTTGGAGGGCTGCTGCTCTAGCTGCCCCATCAGCTCCGTTGTCTCCCCTAGAGATGATGGAGTTGTTGGTCTGATGAAACCGGCAGTGAATAATCCCCGTCGCCTTGGGGAGATGGGAGGCTTTTAGCCTGGCCATCATTTGACATGAGTTAGTTATGAATCTTCCTTTTGTTGTAAGTAGCGTGTGCTCTTTCCAGGTAGCAGCATGAGACAAGAGGATATGAAAAGCATACGTGGAGTCTCTGTAAATGTTTAGGGATTGTTCTTGTGCCAATTGACGGCACCTGAGAGAGCTATTAATTCAGCCTATTGGTTAGTAGTATGGGTGGGGAATGCCTGTGCCTCCACCACCCCGGTATCTGACACTATAATGGCATAGCCTGCTTTTTGGGTTCCCTCATGTAAAAAGGAGCTGCCATCTGTGTACCAGGTATAGATGGCCTGAGGCAGTGTGCCCCCCTAAATGTGTGAGAGAAAGGGCAGAAGTCCCTGTAGAGTTTCAATGCAGGAGTGAGCTGGGGAGCGGTCAGTGTTTGGTCGAGGAAGGGGATTTGAGATGTTGAGGGGTGGACAAGATTGGAAAGTAAGGGTGGCCTCTTTTACCAGTGCCTCCCAGAGGGAAAGAACCTGGGACGGAGGTAGAGTTCATGAGCCTTTATAAGTTAAAAGATGGGACCGGTTGTGGGAGGAGAAGATAGTGATTGATGACCCAACGGTTAGGTCACCAATTCACAAATGAGGAATTCAGTAGCTGCTAAAGCACCTTTGCAGGGTGCCCATCCCTCAGTGGTAGTAAGGTCTAGGGTTTTTGACACCTGTGCATGCTACAGGTGCAAAGGAAGATCCCAGCTGGTGGCCTAGGACCCCAAGGGCATATCCCTCTTTTTTTGTTACCTAGAGGGAGAAAGGATGAGTTAGGTCTGGGGGATGAAGGACGGGAGCCTGGAGGAGAGCCTGTTGGAGCCTCTGAAAGGGCTTAGTAATGGGTCTGAGGAGGGGTTCATGTGGGGGACCGAGGGCTGCCTCATGTCAAGGGGCAAGCAAGGAGGGAAAAGGGGACTCCAGGAACATAAGAAGCCAGCTATTACTAGGAATGATAAAATTTCCTCTTTAGTAGAGGGGACTTCAAGAGACTGGGTTAGGTGTTCTCTATCTAAAGTAATGGCTTTGTGAGTTGGGGTAGTGGTTGGTCCCAAGTAGGAGACCTGAGAAGTTGACAGTTGGACCTTGGAAGGTGAGACTCTATAGCCCCAGCTGGACAAGAAATTTAGAAGAGCAGAGGTGTTAGTTTGGCTAATTTGTAAGGACAGACTGCCAAGGAGAATGCCATCAGCATACTGTATGAGTTTAGATTTGGGGAGGGAAAAAGAGTAGGTCAGAAGCCAGGGCCTAGCCAAATAGGTGGAGGCTGTCCTGGAACCCTTGGGGTAGGACAATCCGGGTGGGCTGTGTGGAGAGGTGAGTATCAGGGTCAGTCCAGGTGAAAACAAAGCTATTTTGAGACTGAGTGCTGAGAGGGATAGAGAAGAAAGCATCCCTGAGGTCCAGGACTGAGAATTGAGAGGTCCTTGAAGGAATGGTGGAAAGAAGGGTGGATTAGACACTACAGGATAGAGGTGGACCACTGCAGAATTAATGAGCCAGCAGTCTTGAACCAGGCGGTAGGTTCCGTTAGGTTTGTTAAATGCAAGTATAGAGGTGTTAAAAGGAGACGATATAGGATGAAGTAGTTTTTTTCTTAGAAAGTCAGAGATGGTAGGTTTAAGTCCCCTAAGGCTCCGGAGTGAGAGCTGTTACTGGGTTTGGGTAATGTACCAGGTAGGGTCCTGTAACTGAACAATGGGCAATGGTGTCTAGCAACAGAGGGGCTTTGGGTGTCCCAGACTTGGGGGCTACCTGGGAGGCTGGCAGAGGAAATGACATGCTGGAAACAGTAGGATGGGGGGCTAGGAGGAGGAGATGGGCTGCTGGCGAGTCTGGGGTCAGGCAAATGGGGAACCAAAGGAATAGAATCTCCCACTTTGACTAAAAGATCCCTCCCCAGTGAGGGCACAGGACAGGGTCATACAACTGAAACTGAATGAGTAAGGGGAATGCCCCTGAAAATGCTGTTCTGTAGTAAGGTAGGTCAAGCAGTTTCCCTTCCCCAACAACAGGGAGGAGGAAGGAGAAGTGGGTCCCCAAAATTCTCTCAGGACCGATTATGTGGCCCTGGTGTCCAAGAGGAAGGAGATGGACCACGCTGGTACTGTGATGTCTACCCGGGGCTATGTTAGAGATGACAGTGGTCAGGTCAAGAAAGCCTGGGTCTCCTCAGTCGTCCATGACCAGGTCTAGAAGGTCAGCTGAAGGGCAGTCTGTGTTTGATGTCCCCATGCCACAAGGTGCTCAGGAGCAGTCAAGTGACCAGTGTCCCTCTTGTTAGTACTTTAGACATGGGCCTGGTGGCCTAGGGCAAGCTCGGGCCCCATGACCCCCCTGACCACATTTGAAGCAAGGACCTGGGGGTCCTTGAGTCCCGGGGGCAAGGGAGCCTGAGCAGTCACCAAGGCTGGTTGGATAGCCTTGGCCAGCAATTGGTATTTTTGATTATGGGCTTCTTCATCTCTCCTATGGTCCACCTTAAAGGCCAGCACTAAGACTTCTGCCTGTGGGACTAGGAGCCCCCTCTCCAGATGCTTCAGCTTGGCCCTAATGTCTGGGAAAAGAAATAGGTCTTAAGGAGTTGTCTGTCCTCCAGGTTCTCAGGGTCTAGATTTCTATACTGTAATTGGGCCTTTGTACGGCATTCTAGGAACTGAGATGATTTTCCTGTCTGTCCTGGATGATTTCTTGGAGTTTTTCATAGTTAATTGGTTTAAGGGTAGCCTTGTGGAGACCTGCCAGAAAGCAGGTTGTAAACTGATCTCTAGCTAGAGCACCCCCTGGGGTATTATAGTCCCATTGGGGGTCCCGATCAGGGACCACCTCCCCTGACTCCCAACCCCCTACCCCCCAGTCAGATGTGCTGCGATGAATCTCATCGGCATGTGCTCTGACCCAAACTTGCCTGCAGTCTTCAGGAAGTAAGGTGTTAACTAGGATCATATATATATACATACGTGTGTGTGTGTGTGTGTGTGTGTGTGTGTGATGGACCATGAGGCTATATGATTGGGCCATATATTGGAATTCTTTAATGGAAAAGGTTGAATTAGAAACATAGGAATCCAGTTTTGGTTTTTTGGTTTTTTGTTTTGTTTTCTATCTGAGAGAGTTCACTTAATGAGAAAGGGACATGTACCTTAACCAGTCTATCCCCTCCAGGAGCCTCTCGTAAAGGGAGAATGGTAGCTGGATTGGAATGAGAAGAGAGGAATGGATGGGGCCCCATGGCGGTGTGAGAATGAGTAATGGGAGGTGGGAGAGTCGGACGGTTAGAATGGCCTGTTACTGGAGAGAAAGAAGAGGCTAGTGGAGCTGAAGGAGCAGTTGTATGATGAGGTTGAAGTAGTGGGGGTTCGTTAGCAGGGTTAAGGGTAGTGGGAGGTTCTTCTAATTCAGATCACATAGCCAGGAGGACAAAAGGGTGAACAGGAAGCACAGAGAGAGGGTTTGGAGCTGAGGTAAAAGAAGGTGTGGACATAAGGCAACTCCTTCCATTTAGCTGTCCGCCAGCAGAAGCTGGAAAGGACCGGCAAAGTATCTGGGTCCAAAGAGCCATCAGACCACCATTTTGACTGGTTATCTAGGGGGTATTTGGACCATGTCTGAGTGCAAAGGCAGATGAGTTTAGAAGCCTTTAAATCAGGCATTAAGCATAGAGGTTTGAGGTTTTGTAAAAGGCATCCCAGAGGAGATGTTGGGCTTATATTGCTAGACAAATAATTACCCATGAGTGAGATCCAATGGCTTAGAATTTCTAGCGTCCCAGAAATTGAGGATCATTAAGAAGGCACAAGCTGCTCAGTGATTGGTCATACACAGAGCAGAGACCAGGGCTGAGCGGGCCATGAGGGCCCGAGAGACACATGGGTTGTTCAGTACCAGACGGAGGGGCGAGAAACCATGGTTGAGAAATAAGGCCTCACTGGTGGGTAATGGCCAGAGGTGCTTGTCAGGGAAGGAGACCAGCCATATCCTTGAAGACAGTGCCTGGGGGGTTCCCTCACCCCCAAGGATACCAGCAGGATGCTGGATGATCAACGGCCATTTCCATAGGTTCAGGGAAGCATTCACACCAACCAGGAGTAGGGAGACTCGCCAACTACAGCCGACATTGTACGGAGGGGCCCAGTGGTTGGGGAGTTGAAAAGTGGCTGTCATGGATGAACTGGGTTCAGCATCCTGGTGTGCCTCAGGGCACCAGGAGGGGCCTGCCTAGTCTCAGGGCACCAATATTTTAGTTTAGCGGCTATGAGAGTAAACCACATGTGTGACAAACCCGTGTGGAAGTTTATTGATAGGGTGTGCAAAGAGGGGTCATGGAGCCTGGTTCAGAAAGGGAAGTGGGGGGGAGAGGAGGAATGGGCGGAGCTTGCTTTTAAAGGGGCTTTATTGCTTGTGTACAGAGTCACACAGCCACGCACACACATGTGCACAGATTATGATGTGATGGTAGGGCCTCTGGGCTGGCTAGGTGTTTGCCTGGGTATTGACAAGTGCATCCTACGAGATGACAGGGGCAGGCCAGCATAATGCCTGAATGCTAACACTTGGGAGAGCATGTGGCCACAGAAGGTAGAGGTGTCCAGCCCAGCAGTGGTGGCACATACCTTTCATCCTGGCACTCTGGAGGCAGAGGCAGGCGAATCTCTGTGAGTTTGAGGAGAGCTGATTGCAGAACAGCCAGGACAACACAGAGAAACTGTCTCAAAAGAAACAAAAACCCAGAAGACAGAGGTGTCGAGGATGGATCCTGAATGGGTACACACTCTACTAAAGAGCTGCTGCCTCACCCTTGCCCACAAGATGACCTTGGCTCACACTGAGCGAGCCTTGTGGTGAGACTGTGGTCTGGCACTGTTCATAACGGCAAGGAAGGCCAGAAGTGGCAGGAGGACCCTGCATGACTTAGCCAATGTCCCCTTGGGGGAAGGAGAGACCAGTGCTTTGGGAGTCGGGGATGGAACACATAGCCAGGTATGGCAAAGCCAACTCCAGACAGGTCAGCTGCCTATAGGAGGGCAAGAGGCAGACAGCGACCAAGGAGCGTTGCTTAGAGGCAGCCAAAGGGGTTTCTAATGTGTGAGGGACCTACAGAGGAGACTAGAACATTCTACCTGTATGGAGGCTCTGGATATAAGGCCACTGAAGGAAAAGGGAGCTGGCGGTAGGAAGTGACCTGCAGGTGGCTGCTGTGGACCTAACAACCGCCTAAAATGGGCAAGGCAGCATAGTGAGGGGTGGACAGCCCAGGTGGGTGTGCACACCTGACCGTTCTACAGATGTGGAGCGTTACAGATGTGGTCCAGAGGGTCTCAGCAGATGCCAAGTTAATCACCATCCTTAACCAGCCTCTGTGAACTCGTGGCCACACCCAACTCAGCCTGGAATTCTGGGCCTGGCAGGAGGCACCCGCGTTCCCTGTATGCACCCCCTTCCTAGCTTCTGCCTGTCCACGTCTGTGTGAAAAATGGAGGAGCATCAGGAAGGGTTTGGACCCTGAGGACCCATTTCCCCCATCCTCCTCATGAACTCAGCCTTCTTCCTGGGCTCGGTGGTTTAAAAGGACACAAAGGTAGGTGGGTTCTCTCTTTCAAACTGTGAGGCAATCCCATGAATCCTCCGAGGAGGCCAGCTGGAGAGCGTACAAATGGGGTGAGGGTGCAGCAGCCAGTTCTCATCAGCTAAATGTGTTCTAACCCAGAGACTGATCCTATCTGAATGGTCATTAATGTGATTTATTTGGCTGTTTCAGATTCTTTGCTCCCGAATTTGTCACCAGTCCTCTTGGTATTGACGAAAGACAACAATCCAGTTCAGAGTGGAGAGGGCTGGAAGCCAGGCCACCTCGCTTGCCCCAGGACCCCTGTGCATGCCTGTGTCTTGCTCCTTGCTCTCAAAGCAGCTGGGCTGGAAGGGGTGGTAAGACAGGAAGGGATGAAGGGGTACTGTCTGGCTTCCGGCCTTTCTACCACTCCTGCTTTGGTGGGTGTGTCCCACCTCCCTCAACCCCAATGGTGGCCTGGTCTCCCCAGGGGAGGCCTGTGTGAGATGACCTCAGCCAACATTCCTGATAACAAGAAACAACCTCTGTGACCACTGTTGGTCATTCCAGCATCCTGGCATTGGAGACTAAGGATGCCAAGCGTTCAGCTGCTGCTCCAGTGCCATGGCTGCCTGCCTAGTGCCACACTCCCTGCCATGCTGGTGATGGACTCCTATCCCTCATAACCGTAACCCCCAAATAAACCCTTCTATTAAAAAAAGCAAGGCATTGGTGGTGCACATCTTTGATCCCAGCACTTGGGAGGCAGAGGCAGGTGGATCTCTGAGTTCTGAGTTCGAGACCAGACTGATCTGCATAGAAAGTTCCAGGACACAGAGAAACCCTGTGTTAGCATTCAGGCATTTACACTGGCCTGCTATCAGGGACCTAGCAGAACATCAGCAGCAAGAGCCAAGAGGCAACACTGTAGCTTGTACAGCCGCTACTGTAGCTTGTACAGCTGCTACTGTAGCCACTACAGCGCTAAGTAGAGCACTGTCCCTCTGTGCATGCGGTATAGCCCCTTTAAAAAGAAAAGCCTTTCTCGCCACCCCCCCTTTCACCTCTGCACCTCCCCCCAACAAACCTCCCATGTGAGCTCTGCTGCATGGTGTGATGTGTGCCCCTTGGTTCCAAGCTGCCAAGGTCGCCTTCTGCCGCTAAACTCTTAGACCCTGTCTTAAGACAAAACAAACCAAAACCCAGGATACCAACTGGTAGCATTTGCAGCAGCTCCGCAGCCAGTGCCCTAGCTGCCTCCAGTTCTTGACCGTGCAGCCCCCTCACCACACAGATCCAGCAGCCATGGTCGGTGGCCTGTGGTCACAGCCCTAGGCATGGTCAACAGACTAGATTGGGGGGTAATGCCATGGGAGCCATAGCCCAGCCATTGAGCTCCCCATGGTGTCCCCAGCTCTTGGTCTACTCTTGCTTCTCTTTGATCACCTGGCCCACCAATCCTGACTCAAGGCCCACTGCCACCCTGTCTTCTCCCAGGAAGTCAGCAGAAGCAATTCCAGCTGAAGCAGAGGGGTGTGGGTAAGTACTGGCCCTTGGCACCCCTGCCCTCTGCACCCCTCCTTCTGTACCCTACCCTCTGCACCTCTGCACCCCTCCCTTTCTTCTCTTCCTTGGCACCAGCATGAGGCTGAGGGGATGTGGGACAGAAGTGGTGGTATAGGGGAATGGAAGATCCTGGGGAGGAGGGGAGGGTGGGCAGGCACCCTAACAGAATAGAAATGGCCCCACCACTACACATAGCTGGATGTCATCGAGACCTGTGGATTGTGTCTTCTGTGAAACAAGTCAGACCCACTCTGCCATGGGCTAGACTCACAGCCCCTGGCTCTGCGTGCTGGGAAGAAACCACCCCTGCCCCCGACCTGCCTTTCTGAATTTGGCCAGTCATGACCCACCTGTCCCCAGGGAGGGCAGCCTGGTTTCACCCAAGCTGCCACGGGCCACAGCTGGAATGGGTTTGGGAGAGTCACGAGGTGGTGGCCTTTCTTGATGATCACTTTTGCTGGGATGGGTTTTCCCATCAAGTGCAGCCTGGAGGCAGCTGGTCCAATGCTTTAAATGTAGGAAATGCTTTAAAACTGTCCTTTCGGAGACCAACCCCACCCAGCGGACACCTCTGATCTGAAGCACTGCTTGTTTGCTTACTCGACTGGCTTCTAGATCCTCCACACACACACAGACACACACACTCACGCACACATGCACACATGCACATACACACACATGCACATGCACACACACGCACGCACACACACACGCACGCGCACACACACGCACACATGCACATACACACATTCACACACGCACGCACGTACGCACACGTGCATGCCTTGTTGCCACATCACATTTAAATCCTAGTAAGACAGGTCCTGACCTACATGCCAGGTTACCTGTGGTGGGAGAAAAGACTGGGCTCGAGCTGATGGAGCAGGAACACCAAGTTGGACAGGACAGTATGCAGGGTCACAGCAGATGTGGGGCCTCCATGCCTGAGAGTTAGGGGGACAGGTGTGACTCTGGTGGAGACAGCGGTGTAGACAAGCCCATCCCCAACCCCCACCCCGGGTCTAGAGACAGGGAAGCTACAGGACCAGGTCCTTGCCTCCCTCTGCTGAGTCTCTAGAGTCACACTGCCCCCTGCTGCTGCTAGTGGGCATGGCAGGACCTCTAGACTGGGGCTGTCTCATTCTGGTGGAACACAACCTCCAAATACTTAAGCAGATTCTGAGTGGGGAGCCATCGTTTCCGGCCCCAGCGAGAGCATGCAGGAAGCCTGGGCTGGGCCTCCGCCCGGATAGGTGCCCTGCCAGCTCTGCCAGCTACCTAAGATAGTCCACACATTTTTCTGATGGTGAAGACTGAATCCAGGGTCTCATACATGCTGGGCAAGCCTTCTACCAAGGACACAGTTCCAGCCTTTTGTTGCTTTAATTTGACACAGTCTCACCAAGTTGCCCGGGATGGCCTTAAACAGGCAATCCACCTGTCTCCACTTCTTGAGTAGCTTCTTATCCCACCGCTTCAGGCCCCATTGATTGACTGATTGATTGTCTTAGGGAGTGGGTGAGACAAGGTCTCTCTCTGTAGCCCAGGCTGACCTCCTGGATGGCCCTTGTGGTTATCCTGTTCTCCCTTTCCTCCCTCCTTCCCCTTGCTTGTCCCAGTGCCTCCCTCCCTTTGGCAGGAACATGGAATTATATAGATTTAAAAAGAAATAACTCAAATGAGATTTGTTTGTGGTGCAGGTCATAAGGAACATAAAATTGGGTTTCCACCTAGAGTGACCCATGTCATGGAACATGGTGACCAGAATGCCCAACTAGGCTGATAGTGTCGGGACCTACCCCACCCGGCCTGAAGCTGCTGGCCCTGCTCGCTGCCTGCCTGGCAAGCCGCCATGGACCGTGGAGCCCAGGACAGGGTGGATCACACCACATTTCTGAGCAAGCAGGAGTGGGGCCAGAGAAGCTCAGGCAGAACTGGGAGATGCCAATAAGCCACGCCCGGGGGAGGAGGCCCTGCCAGGTCCGGGCTGATGGGGAGAAAGAGTGTCTCCAGGAGCCTCACTGATGCTAGCCATGAGCCTCACTGACGCTAGCCGTCCCACCGCTTTCAGTGTTCCTGGAAGCAGACACTGGGTTCATCACTCTGAAGACCCACGCTGGAGACCAAAGGAAAAATGAGGAGGAGCCGATAGATGGAGGCTCTGTGAGCCCATCAAGAGAGTCTAATGTCTTTGGTTTGGAGATTTCTAAAGTATGTTCTGACTCCTCCTGGCTCCTGCCTAGGACTTAGAATCCTGATAAGTCTTGCCTTTACTCCCCCCTTGCACGTCTTTCCAGGCACCAGCCAGGCCCTTCCTTTCCTCTCTATGCCTGGTTATTATGCAATGGCGCTGCGGATGTACTTTGGGGTTCTTTTCAAAGAGGCTCACTGGGGCTGGAGAGACGACTCAGTGGGTAAGAGCTTTCCCAGAAGACCCAGGTTCAATTCCCAGCACCCACAACTATCTGAAGTTCCAGTCCCAGGGGGGCCTAACTCTGTCTTCTGACTTCCATGGATACCAGGCAGGTGCAAGGAGCACAGATATACATGCAGACAAAATACACATTACATAAATGAACATAATCTTTAAGAGTTTAGGGTGTCCCGCCGTAGGGGTGCTCCAGCTGCTGTGCCTGATGCCCCCCATTCAGCTGGTTCCCCAATTCCACCTGGCAGTTCTGGGCTACCTCCATAGGGGCCTGGGGTGACAAAGGCAGGAGGTAAGATTTGGACAGGCAGTCTCAGGTTAAAAGACTCCAAAGAAAATTAACCAGTTTATCTCTTGGTCAGCAATGTCCTTGGGCCTCTTATTCTTGCCAGAAGTCAGAGATGCCAAGAGTGTTTGACAGGCTCTGATCCGGTTCCTAAATGATTCTCTGGTTAGCTCTCTAGAGGGGTAACACTAAAGCAGAAGAGAGGGCCTATAAAGAGAAGAGTTCTGGTCAAGAAAATAGAATTTCTGGCCTGGATGGAGACCTAACATTCCAGTTGAGCCAGGTCAGTCACCTGGCCAAGGGACCACCACTAGGAAGACAGGCTGACCTTAAGCCCTGCTAAAGAGAAAGAATTATTCTTCATATTAGGGGCCCAAAGGTCCATCAAAATCAAACAAACCCAATCACTAATTGCAGTAATTTGCTTTTACTAGAGACTTCAGAATGTTAGCATATGCTGAATGAGTCTGATGGGGGGGCAATGAGAACATATAATAAAGAGGAGGGAATTATTAGGAGTTTTTTTCTCCTGTCAATCAAAGGCGGCTAGCTTGCTGAGGGCCAGGAGTCCATAAAACTCTCTGTATTGTGAAAGTGCGCCCGTCTGTTTGCCCATCGCCTGGACTTTCCTGAGACTTGTCTTGCTTTTACACCCTCCACTTTGAGGCGAGTATGAATTACCCAACCACTTCAGACTGTGAGGGTGCACGCCCACCATTGAGATGAGACACGGTCACCACCTGTGTTAGAATAAAACTCTGGGGGAGTCCTGTCCTGCTTAGCTGTTCTTGCCAGCTCAGTTTAGGTCTTCGTGCACCCTTCAAAACGTTCAGTGCGTGTGTGCGTGCGTGTGAGCGTGTGTATTGTACAGCACATGCATGCAGGAGACTTTCTTTAGGGCTCAGAAGAGGGTATTGGAGCCCTTGGAACTGGAGTGGGTGTTTGGACCTGAACCCAGATCCTCTAGCAGAGCAGTAATTGCACTTTTTCAAAAAGATCTATTTATCTATTATGTGTACAGTGTTTTGCCTGCATGTCTGCCTGCAGGCCAGAGAAGGGCACCAGATCTCATTATGGATGGTTGTGAGCCAC